>APFE030391027.1:0-68217 GCA_000404065.3 Pinus taeda | reverse complement strand
AATGGAAAATACTGAAATATGCTTACAACCAGAATTGGAAATAAACCAGCTAGGGCGATGGTAGCTTATCTCTGAGAAGAGATGTGCGGCTACATGCCTCTGAACTATTCCGAATTGTGTTATAATGAGGCTCAAAGGCCTATTTATTGTTGAGAAACAATGGGAAAACCCTTTACATTCCAAAACCTACCCCTAGAAGATGAAACGCCAAATTGTGGGCCCCGTTTTGGGTAAATTGGTACATCAATTTCCCGGGGTCGTAACTTGGGCATACGATCTCTGTTTGACGCGTACAATAGCTCATTAGAAAGATCTATTCGAGCACTATCATTGTTGGAACAGGAAACATCGGTCCATTCCATGGACCCATGTTGCCCCCGGATTCCCCAAAAAACATCATTTAGGGCCTCAAAACGGCTCTGGAAGTTTAGGACCCGAAAAACTGCTAAAAATAGTAAGTTGTGCTACAATTAAGGAAACTGAAAATGATGAGAGAGACAGTTGCGAGGGTCCAAATGGGATAGGTGGGTGGCCACCAACATCCACCTGGATCAGGAAAACTACTCAAAAACATGCTAATGGAGGAGAATCCAACAATTCTTTTTTTGCAGGAGACTAAATGTAATTTGACTTCTTTGGAAAAAATAGCAGCCAAAGCATGGCCAGGAGGTCTAGTCACGGCTGTAAATGCACAGGGAGCTTCAGGGGGTCTCGCTGTGCTCTGAGACGCAAGAAAAATCCATCTAGAGAAATCCATCTAGAGAATATACATGCAAATAAACACTTTATTCAAGCAACCTTTCATCTTCTAGGGACAAATATTTATGGGCATCTAACAAATGTTTATTTCCCGCAAGAAACTCACTGCAAGGAGGAGATCCTAGATATGTTAAGGCAGCTAAATGCAAACCGGACGCACCCGTTATGGGTATCTGGAGGAGATTTCAATATGATAGCGTCCATGGAGGAGAAAAAAGGAGGACGATGCAGAGTAAACAGGGATGGATCAGTACTGAAAGATTTTATTCATCAGAACTGGCTCATAGACCTACCAACTATCACTGGTCTCTATACTTGGAGCAACAAGAGAGTGGATCCGCAGTAGGTAGCCTCGCGCCTGGATCGTTTCCTAATGTCAGACAACGTTGTACACATAGGAGGTGAATTCACAGCTTCCATACTTCCTTATTCGGGCTCAGATCACTGGCCCATCGCCCTGCATTGGAACAGACTAGGTAACAACACGCGACGTCCCTTTAGATTTGAGGCATTCTGGCTAAATCATCCGAATTTCCATGAATTTGTCAGAAGCACATGGCAAAACTTCAATCCAACTGAAGATTCGAAAATGGCTAGGTTCCAAAAGAAACTGAAATATCTAAAAGGGGAGATCAAACGTTGGAACAAATCAACGTTTGGTAATATCTTCAAAGCAAAGGAACTTCTTAACCAGGAAATGAAAATGATTCAACAAAAAATGATCTCTGAGGGAAGAACGGCAGACTTAACTCAGAAGGAGCAAGATACAGAGCAAAAACTCCTAGAATGAGACAGACAGGAGGAAATATTATGGAGGCAAAAGTCAAGAATCCGGTGGCTGAAGGAAGGGGAGAGAAACACGAAGTTTTTTCATAAAACCACAGTCCAACGAAGAATGAGCAACCAAATTTCCTATGTTATGGATGAACAGGGCAACAGGATTGAAACTCATGACAGGATAGAAAAGGAATTCTTCAACTACTTCAAGGAAATGAACCAAGAACCTAATATCAACAGGAAGGAGGCGATTGACAAAATAACTGGACTCATTCCTAAGCTAATCACTGAAGACCACAATACTCTCCTCCTTAAACCGATAAGTCTTCAAGAGGTCGAATCAGTGGTGAACTTACTAAAAGCAGGAAAAGCTCCAGGACCAGATGGCTTTACAGCAAATTTTTTCCAACACTTCTGGGACACGATCAAATGGGAAGTTTGGCAGGTAGTGGAAGAATCAATAACTCTCAGATGGATGTACCAAGGTATGAATGCAACATTTATTGCTCTGATCCCCAAGGCAGAGGACTCACCTTCTCCAGACAAATACAGGCCCATAGCTTTATGCAACATAATATACAAAATCGTTTCCAAGGTAATTGCTCTACTTCTGAAACCCCTGCTGCCCCTTATCATCTCTCCGGAGAAATCGGGTTACGTAGAGGGAAGACAAATTACGAATGGGATAATCTTAACTCATAAAATAATACATTCTCTCAAGCAAGGAAAAAAACCAGGTATGCTTCTAAAAATAGATCTATCCAAAGCTTTTGACAGTATAAGTTGGGAATACACGCAATCTATCCTTAAAGCTTTCGGTTTTGCTCCTGCATGGGTCAGATGGGTCAGTGGTCTCATTTCCTCCTCATTTTTCTCAATTCTCATCAATGGTATCCCTTCCTCAACCTTCCGCCCTTCCCGAGGAATTCGACAAGGAGATCCTCTCTCGCCGTTCTTGTTTGTCATCATGGCTGAAGGTCTGGGACGTAGCATTAACGCAACCATCCTCTCCCGTAAAATTAAAGGCATTTCTCTACACCAAGCTCTTGCTGTCCCTCATCAGCAATTCGTAGATGACAATATGCTATTTGGCCATCCTTCAGTGCAAGAAGCCTGATCCTTTAATGCTATGCTCAATGATTTCTCTCTAGCCTCTGGAGCCCTCATCAATAGAGTCAAATCCCAGCGCTTCTTTTTTAACATGCCTCCCTTGACCCAAAGAGCCATAGAGAGAATTCTAGGATTCTCCATTGCAACCCTGCCTTCCAAATATCTTGGGGCACCTTTAATAGCGTCGGCTCTCAAGCATGCCTCTTGGACAAACCTGTTAGAAAAATTGGAAGCCAAACTCTTCCTCTGGACCCATAGAGCCCTCAACATGGCCAGCAGAATTGTGCTTATCAAAGCAGTTCTTCAATCCATGCCACTTTATTTATTCTCCATCATGGCTGCGCCAAAATGGGTCCTCAAAGCCATCAAACAATTGCAGCGCAATTTCCTTTGGGGGAGTTCACGACCTAACAGAAAATGGGCCTTGGTTAAGTGGAAGAAAGCTAAACTCCCCAAAATCGCTGGCAGAATAGGTCTGAGAGACCCAGAACTCAACAACATAACAATGGGAGCTAAAACATGGTGGAATTGGCTAACCAAATCAGGCACTCCATGGGCCATCTTATGGAAATCGAAATATGCCCGAAATCTACCCTTGGAGGAGCGCCTCAGAATGTCCGAAGTCAGTAAAGGATCTGTAATATGGAACTCGGAAATCAAACACAAAGAATTAATTCAAAGGCACAGTTTTTGGGAAGTGCGAGATGGAGGGACAGCTAGGTTCTGGGGAGACCCCTGGCAGCAACTCCCCAATCTCAACAATATAATTCAGGGACTACCAGATCGAGAACTAAATCAGATGGATAAAGTTAACCAATATTGGAAACCACAAGATCAAAACCACAGGGAATGGCTTGAGGCGCACATCATCTTACCAAATAGCCCTGAGCAGACTAAATAGGCCTTATCAGCAGAACTACAAAAACGGAAAATATTAAAGATAGCAGGCAGGGATAGGCTCAGATGGGGATATGAAGAAAAGGGCACCTTCACAACCAAAGAGGCTTGTCAAATTATCATAAAAGATTGGGCAACTAAAGACAAATTATGGGAAAAAATATGGAGCCCGCCCATCTCGCCAAAGGTCTCAACGTTTTTATGGCTCCTAGCACATAATAAAATTCTTACATGGGACAATCTAAGAAAACGGAGCTTTGAGGGGCCATCAATCTGCCCCAATTGCAAACAGGAAGAGGAGTCGGCTCTGCACCTAATGCAAACTTGCCCGCTAGGAAGACAACTCTGGGAAAAAGTAACATTTCGCTGCAGAAAAGAAGGAAGAGTGATGGGGGACATCAAAGGTACTCTACGCAACTGGGCTCAACAACCATATCAAAGCAACATCCTAAACACACTATAGCAAATTATACCAGGACTATTGCTATGGAATATATGGAAGGAAAGAAACCGACGAATTTTCAAAAACCAAGCAATGACAGTGGAGCAGGTATGGACAATGATTCATAAAAACACCCTAGAAACTTTGGATATTAAAAGCTGGTCACCGGAGGATTTCCCTTCCACTGCACAGGAACAAGCCATATGGGGAAATTGGCAAATACAATTACAAGGCATGAATTCAGCCAAAGACAGTTCTCCCAAGATCTCGGTCTCCAATTCCAGATGGACCCCTCCGCCCATCAATGTCTTCCACCTCAATTTCGATGGGGCATCGAAGGGGAATCCTGGAAGTACAGGTTATGGAGGACTAATCAAAGATCATCAAGGTAAAGCTCTCATCACCTTCTTTGGCTCACTTGGTTGGAACACTAACAATGCTGCAAAACTTGAAGGACTATGGCGAGGACTCAATCTTGCACAGGAACACCAGCTTATACCTCTGATAGCGGAAGGAGACTCTCAGATCATAATCAACATAGCCACAAAACTTCAACAGGGAACAGTAGTACACAAGGTAAGCAGTAGTTGGAGAATGGCCACAAGGCTTGAGCTGCTCAAACAATGGCTTGGCAATCATCCAGCTATATCCTTCAAGCATACTAGACGAGAAGGAAATAAGATGGCAGACTTTCTGGCCAATCTAGGAGTGGATAGGGGAAAAGAATTCTACGAAGGGCCTCTACAAGACATAGCTTCGGAGGCAGAATTTTCCACTTTTCAATCCTTATTAGCCAAAGAGATGCAAGCTGGGGAAGATTCTCACACGGATGCGGGTGTCTTCATTGTCCCTTAATAGCCGGGCCATGAATCCACGCGCAGGCAGCTGGGGGCAGGTGGCAAGGTTTGTAATTACAGTTGAGAACAGTACCGAGGTGACGGGCATTGAAGGAGCATTAATGCGGGAGCAGGCAATCGGTACGCAGAAGGAGGAGGAACGAGGATTAAACAGGGGAATTATGGAGAATGTTCGTGAGCATACACAGACAGTGCTGAGGAGAGCTGCGTGATAGCGGAAGGTGTAGCTGATGCTGAAGGTGTAGCTGACAGAGGCGAGTCCTGGTGTGCTTGGCATGAGCAGCCAAAGCGTCCTCAGGAGAAGCTTCCCTGGTCAATTACCTGCAAGTCGAAGGTAAGTGAAACGCACTCCAGTTCTATCTCTAGAAGCACATTTCCATCCGCGGCAGAGGCTTGGAAGCGGAAAGGGCTTACACTTGAATTCAAGGTGCAAAATCTGGGGCAGAATTTGGCAGGGGGTAGGCTCTGTATAGAGGTCTGCATTGCCAATTCTCACCTTTCCAGACTTCTCTTGCTATTGGAGAATTGGACCAGCACGCTGTGTACTCGGCAAATGGCGCCCAGACTCAGAGCCACTCCAAGAAGGGGCCGAAACGCAGGTTATAGAGGAGGGACGGGAGGCAGAGGCAGGTCGCCTCCACGACGAATTTCTCCACTTGCGGTGGCTTATCCTTCC
Source organism: Pinus taeda (assembly GCA_000404065.3). Taxonomy (NCBI): domain Eukaryota; kingdom Viridiplantae; phylum Streptophyta; class Pinopsida; order Pinales; family Pinaceae; genus Pinus; species Pinus taeda. The sequence goes on along the minus strand of APFE030391027.1, from coordinate 62,699 downwards.
CCCCAGGACCTTGAAGAGTCTGACTCCTCGCTCCACAATACTCTTCAGACAGCGAAATTTAGATTCAAAAGCAAGTTACACAAGCCAACAGTCACGGCCCTGGTAACTGTGATATTTTCCGAAGAAGAAGAAGATCAAGGTAGCTCTGAGAATTCAGAGGAGGAACACTCCCCCACCCCTCTGGGCAACTCGTCGAAAGAGGAGGACACCATCAGTTCTCAGTCTGAAGTTCCAGGGGTCAATCAAGTCCAAAGCCAGTTGGAGGATCACAACATCAGCCAAATGACTGAGAGGATGGAAGTGAAAGCGCACGGACCTAAGAGCTCTCAGCAAGGCACGGTTCAGTCTGAAAAAGTGAAGAAATGGCCGGATAATACTTATCCTAATCTGTTGCAGCTCAGGCTTCCCCCAGGTGTCAAGCCTACGGATGTTCAGGACGGTTTGATGGTTACGTGGGAACGTGTTTCGGACGAGGAGAAGGATCAAGATGATTATGAACCAGGGTGATGGCTATTTAGCGTGCTGAGTTCTCAGGCAGGCCCTGTTTTTTTGGTATTTATGTTTGCTCTTTTTGAATGCATATCAAAAAGCCCTGCATCTAGTGAACAACCTAGGCTAAAAATTTTGGACTGTCTGGTTAACTGTCTAGTTTTCAGTATGGTATACCTATGTAATCTGGTAGTAGTTTTTTGGATTCCTGCTCCAGCTTCACAAGCTAGACACATGGTTGTGAAAGCAGAAGACACTGTTAGTTCTGAAATATTTTCTTGACAGAGAGAGCTACATATATAACAAAATCAAGATATATATATATATATATATCTAATATATATATATATATATATATATATATATATATATATATATATATATATATAACAAATCATTCCCGGATGCGGGTGCTTAGTACAGTCATAACGCCGATGGGATGGGGGTGGGAAGAGAGCGGCTGCCACCTGCCAACCCTATACAACGCAGATACGAACCAGGTGATGGATAAATATTGGAATGTGGGCATCGATGAGGTTAACAAAATTGTTGCAGACGATCCTGAATATGCATTTACCTCCGCACGCTCGGAAATGTTCGGACTCTCGGTTCTCATGAATGCCAGAGTTATGGTGGACGAGTCTCGAGGTAGGGGAGGAGGTAATAATACCAGCCTCTGCCATGGGTTAGATCTGGTGACATTTTTTTTATGCTGGGTGGAGGTAATGAAGCTGGGTTCTTTCTTGGTTATTCCGAAGAAGCCACCTCAACCTGTTTCCTGGAAGCTCTCTGCTGCTTTGGGTTCTCGTCAGTCTGAGTGCTTGGCCGACCTGCGCCCTGCTTCTTTGGTTGCTCTACTTGGTGTTCACAAAGGGGCCGCTGCTGCTGTTGCCATGCCTCGGCTCCATCAAAGGATGATAAGCCGATGAGGTACCTCATGGAGGGCGCCCTCTAGCCCTTCTTCCTTCCCTCCCTCCAGTGAATTCATTTCTCGCGGAAGAGGCCACTTACTGAGGCCCAGTCAAATCCTTGAGCCCAATTCTCTTGGCTCCTCGTCCTCGCCCTCCTTTGGCTCTGCAATCTTCTCGTTCAACAGCACTTTGAATTGCCCCAGGATCACTGCTCATGTCACAGTGCTCTTCTGCGAAGAAGCACAGGAAGAGGGAGAGACCAGCTCTCCTTAGGCGGATCCAAGCTCAATTGTTGTGCTGAATCTTGGTTATCCGTGAGCGACGGAAATCCCGACGAGCAGTGTCAATGATGCGGGGCTGGAGCCAACTGCCCCGGGTGCGACCGTGAGTAATGTCAATTCAGCGGTATTGGAGCCAGCAGCCCCAGATCCAAATGTGCATGAGGATGTTCAAGCTCAGGACCACTACGGCGTGGGATGGTGCAAAATCGTGGAGGAGCCCCCAAATGCCTAATTCTCGCTCGGCGGCTCTATATCAGGTTATGCGGCCCAGTATAGAGGGCTTTTTGCTTCAGTTGAAATGTTTTGTAATAGTGGGTATGTCAAGGTTCAATTCGCATGCTTTTTTGGAAATGTATGTAAGGTGGGTCTGCAACCTCTCTATCTATGCTAGTAAGGATCCCCTGTGTGGGACAAAAAACCTTCTGTCTAGTCCAAATTCTTAGTCTGGTTCAAACTCTCTGTCTTGGACAATTTTCAGTTTCAAACTGTCTCTCCTTCTCGGCAACTGTTTCTTACGACAGTCATGATATAACTTTATACTTTTTATGTGAATAATAAAATAGTCTTACTTAGAAAAAAAATAACAAAATCAATGAGCATTCTATATAATACTATTATATAATACTATTTGTAATTATATTGAAAAAAAAAAAATTAATTTAAACCATACACATTCCTTAAAAAAGGATTAAAAAATAAGTTAAATTTACAACCATACACATTCCTTAACAAAGGATTATGATAGAAAACATATTTTCCTGTGTAAATATATTTTACTACAACTATGTCAATGGGCATGTATGACATACATACATACCAATGTCACATCATCTCCTAAAAGTCACAGTTGTAAGTTTCCTGCTCCATGTACTTAGACTACAACCACCTCTGGCATTCGAAGTTTCTATTTATCCCACGAGCCTTCTCGGATATTTGCATTGATTATGGAGCTGATATTACTTATGGATGCATTGATTATGGAGTTGCTATTGGTTATGGACTTTAATACTTTTTGAAAACATCTCAAATTGATTTAAATGAAATTTATTGTTAGATCTTCCAGTAACGTTCTTGACATAGATACATCCCATCATTACAGAGAGGACGCGATTGTGACAATAAGTACCCCACAGAGAGGACGCGTTTGTGACAATAAGTACTCTGCATTAACGGAAGAGTAGTTAAGCTTTGACATCATTAGTTTTGGAAGACCTAATGTCGTAATATTTGGAGGAACATTAAAGGCATACAAAGGTTTCCAATCTTGACCATAGAAACGCATTATTATTATTTATAGACGTGGGAAAATATTTTAGTTTAAAAATAAATTAGGTTAAAAATAGTGCTGGGAAATACTATGATATTACTGGTAATTTGTTAAATATTATTTAGATGTATATATTTTAGAAAGAAACAGAAGAGCAATAAATAAATATTATGAATCACAATATGTATCTTTGTTGATATCTAAGTAATGTTTACTTGGGTAGGTGGAAACTTCCCTACAAAGCATGATTTATAAGATATTTTTTATAAGTTTTTATATTAGGGAGGGGTTTTTGGTTAACTATAATTTTTTAGTAAGTTTTCTTACAATAATTAAGTTTACATCATAATTTTTTAGTAAGCTTTTTACAATAATTAAGTTTACACTACAATAGGGGTGTTATTTAGTATTTTCATACATAGTGATACTTAGTAATTTATTTACCCAGTTGTTAGTGAGGTTAGGCTCCTAAATGTTGTTATTTAGTATTTTCATATAGTGATACTTAGTAATCTATTTACCCAGTTGTTAGTGAGGTTAGGCTCCTAAATGGCCTCAAGATGGAATGAATTCAAAGCCATTGAGTGACCATTGACTTTAGTTAGAAATTGCATCCAAATCTATGTATTATAACTATACATAAGCAAATGGCCAAATATGTATGGATAAACAAGTTTACAATTAAAATTTTACATTATTATAAGAGAGTTCTTATTTGCTTAAACAAAGAAGGTGTTTAGAAGTTGTGTAAATACATTTGAAATGTTATAGAAGCACTCATAAATAAGAAGCTTAGTATTTATTTCAACTATTAATATATTTTACTAATTATTAAATTGTAGTTGGAATAAGAGGAGTTGTCCAAACTTGATTTCTTTTTTAATTGATCTTGAATTTCATGATAAGTAAACCAACAGCGAATCAATTTTCGATTATGTGGCACCTTTTTCCAAAAACTAAAAAAAAAAATTACATTCAAAATTAAATACCCAGAATTTTGGCATATATATATATATATATAATAAATAAGTCTAATATCTATTATTGTAACAAAATAATACAATGAGGCTTCGACCTCTGCAATTTAGCGCCAAGGTTCATGGCATAATACATTAGAAGCAAGATTAAGACTGCCCAGAAGTGGGAAACTAGTCCAATCCAAAATCAGATTATTGCTCGAGCAGGGGAAACTAGCAGTTGAATCATGCAGCAAAATTCTATTGACTTCATTTTCAAGGCTAATGATTTTGCTCAAAAATTCAAAAAATAACCATAAACTTGATTGTTGTGAACCTGAAAACCGAAGACGCGTGGTGAATTATGTGTCATGCGGTGCTGACGGGTGTTCTTCGATGATGAAACACTTGTAGGCATCAAGGCCATCCTCGTCATTCTGCAACACACCTGTGTCATCCTTCGCCTAAGGTTCTTGATTTTGCTCTGTTGCAATAGTCTTGCCCTAAGAATTATCCCTCTTCTCCATTGCGCTAGTGGGGCGTCCTTCGTCACTGGGTGGCTCGTCTTGGAAGGTGACTGTGATGGTCGCCTTGATGAGTGGTCAATTCAAAGAGCAATGGTAGATGAATTGGGTTGAATGGTTGGGATGCCGAGAGCTAGAGGGGATGTCAGTAGCTGGAATGGTAGTTTGCGAGGGGTGGGAGTGGGTAGCGCTTAAGCGGCCTCTACCACTGCGAGTTTCTGGATAACAGCCTGAGACAATTTGTTATGGGGGAAGAGGAGTCTGAAATTGTTGAAGGTGGAGAACAGGGCAGTCTGCCTCTGCTGCTACCCCTTCTGCTGCATATTCGATGGCATAATTGGGGCATGATGGTATGGAGATGAAGAGAATCGCTGTGTGAGGCTCGAAAGGCTCAGAAGGCTCAAAAGGCTAGAAAGGCACAGAGTTGAAAGTCAGGTTGCAGATTAAGCTTTGAGAGTAATGGCCACCCTATTCTAAATCAATGCAGCAGAGAATGTTACATCGCCTGCCCGTTGTTGTTCATGAACTTGGCTCCATTGCAGTGAGGGGGAAATTGCAACTCAAAGGCATAGGAGTAGAAACAAAGGAGGTGGGTCGTATATTACCTGAGGGCTCGATGATGTAGAGCCGAGGCAGGTTGATGCTGGCAAGTTGATTCGAGTGCTGAATTAAATGGCATTTACTGCTGCTGCAAGACAGTTTTATGGCTTTGTGTGCGGGTTTACGGCTGGCCATGTGACTATGCCACTTGCCATCCCGTTCCCTTGCCATGAGATCAACCCCTATGTACACCCACATCTCGGAAGAATTTTGGCATATTAAGTTAGTAATCAAATTTTATAATAAAAAAAATTTAAACAATAAAACAATTTAATTCCTAATTATTTTAAATTAAATCGAAATTAATATTTTACACTCAAATCCTTAATACAATCAAACAAGTTGAGTGACCATATTTAAATATAATATATGTAATAAAACAAGTTGAGTGGCCCTATTTTATAATATATGTAATAAAACAAGTTGAGTGGCCCTATTTAAATGTAACATGTGTAGAAAGGATTGTAATTAGTTCTACCACTGCTTTGTACAAAAGAATCTGAAGATAAGTTTAAAGAGTAAAGGGATCCACTCACTCATCCTAAACGCGTCCATTACGATCCTTTAAAGGAGTGGCAATCAAACATATCAGAGGATGGTAACCTGAAAATGCAAAACAACGGCTTCCATCAAATTCCAAGAAACAATAATTTCATGTCGTAAATTTCACAATAAACGTGATTGCTTCGTTGGGCAAATCTCTCCAGAAGAAGGATGCAATGTGACCATCAAAATTGGCTGGCATATAACTATCAACATTCCAACTAAAATCTCGAGTGGCATCGACCTCTCAGGAAAAATTTCACTTAAAATGCCATAACACCCAATTCAACAAAGAATATATATTGGTTGATAGCTATCCAACGCATATATGTAATGGGGTGTGGAAATTAAAGTGATTTTTTTGATAGGGGTAGAAATTGGTTGATTTGTGCGGCTACGAATTAATGAAGTTCGGTGCTTTTGTAATAAATGAGAAACATATCTGTCTACTTCTTGATGTAAACTTCTAGTTGTAATGTCTATAGGGAGGTGATATAAGTAAATTGATTCATGGAAATTTAGATACCGTTAGTTCAACTAGCATATTTTTTGTATTGACTTCGATCGAAGTCTTTATGTTGACCATTTTATCTTATTGCTCTTTTTATTTAACTTCATGGACTAAAAAACTTCACTATTCAACACAGTTATAGTTCAAGACTAGTTATTGTTACCTAGAAAATAAATAACAATAAAGTGATGTTTGTTTAAAGAAGTTTGTTTAATTCTTTAACATAGAACCTTCACCTTTGTAACTAGTAGGATAGGGAGAATTATTAACCATATAAAAATTAGGTTCCATTTGTCGAGACAATTTAAGTTTGTACATGTTTTTTTTGGTCGAATCACTTTAACATTAAGTTGGATGGCATTGTTGTTTAGGTAGAATGTCATTGTTGTTTAGGTAGAGTTATATGTGAAGAAAGGAGAACATGGTCAATTGAGGGAGTAAAGATAGGTAGGAATATATATATATGAATTTGAATATGAATATATATATATATATATATATTAATATGATATTTGTTTAGGGATGTATTTTTAAAAGATGTTAATATATGAAAATATATTTATGTATTTAGAGTGTTGCTATAATAATATTAGAGAATATGTTAAACTATAGAATGCATTTCAATAGATTAGAAGAAGAAGAAGAACAAGAAGGATTGATATTGATGTAACATGTATTTCCATTTCAAAATTATAATTTATATTTAGGGATAAATTACCTCTGGTTCTTATTGAAACCAAATTGATATGGGATAAAAGACTAGAACTAAGTTATTGATAAAATAAGCAAAATGGTACATATGCAATGGAATAGGTGGCTATCTTTGGAAGAAGGATAACCCTAATCAAATTACTACTTGAAGCAATCATGATTTATTGGCACACTTTGCATTTTATTCTTGCACGAGTACTTGAAAAATATGGAGGCTCCTAATTTCATTCACCAAAGACACTTAGGGGCTGAACTATTAACTCAAATGAAAGGGTCAAATGGACTTAATTTTTAAAATTAAAGGAAAAAGTTGGATGTGGATTAACAATCATACATTCCATTGGGAAAGTATTGGTTGCAAAAAGTTTGTGGAGACTAATATAAGGAAAATATATGGAAGTAAGTCATCTCTCAAAAGTATTTAAAAATCTAATTATTCTTGACTAGATAAGAAGTTTAAATAAAACATTATTAAATACTCTCAAATGCATGGTTGCAAGTCTTTCCACGTTTAGGCAATTGGCTAGTTTAGAAGGTTGGTAATAGGGAATAGGTGATGCTAGCAATAAATCCATAAGTTGAATTTGGTATATAGTGTACAATTGTTAGATAAAATATAAAAACCTTTACATGGGAGAGAAATATTTAAAGTATCTCAAGTGATATAACTTGTGACTATAGATATTTGACGAGAAGAATGGATGAGATGATAATGCAAATTAGTAAAATGAATATGTGAAAAAATTAATTATAACTCATGTGACATCAAACAAAAAGAAAATGGATTAATTTGGTTTTATTATCTTTCATTACTAAGTTAGAGTACAAAGTAATGTTTTCAAATGATATTGAAAATGATCAATCATGTTGGTGGAAACCACTAGAAAATTACAACACCAATAAAAAAATAAAACTTTCAATTGAATAGCCTTATGGGATAAGGTACTCAACTTCGGTTAAAAGGATTTGGGAAGTATGTAATTTGAAAACAAGTTGAAAAAACTATTAATCATTTATCAATAATTTAGATATACAATATTTATATAATTAAAAATGTAAACAATCATAGATTGCATACAGATTTGACACCAAAATACTTAATAAAATATATTGAAAAATGGTTTGGAAAAAAATATAAGCCTCCGCATCCAATGCCATCATTTCTAATTAGGGCACGCGCTTTTGGAAAATCTCCACACTTTTTCAGTGAAAAATATATTTTTCTTTCCCATTATGTTATCTAAATTTATTTTATATTTGAAAGCTTCACTAAACAAATTAAAATTTGAAAATCAATTCTATTATACAATAGATAAAACTAGATGCTTCAGTAATGCAAACAGAGTAACATTTCAAATATGAATTACATTTCATAAAATATCCATGTTTGAGAATAGACATGACTTAATTTTGAGTTTTCCCTTTTTTTAATTTGTTTAACATCATAATGTTACACATATATATATGTTAATGTTAATGGAAAGTTTGTTAATGTTATCTAATCATAGCTAACAAAAAAGAGATAGAATTATTATTAGTTCAATTTATTATAAATAAGTATAGAAAGTGGATTATTTCAATAAATGTCCTATCAAAGACCCCTTGGAACTTGCAAAGTGCAATGAAGTAACTTTATAACATCTTAGTGTTTTAAATTCATCTTTGATCACATTTTGATTTTTCTTCTTTATTATTATAGGACAAGTGATAAATAGTTGATCATTATTTCCAAATCAGCGAGTTAAATTAGCAATATTAATTAATTATTAGTATTAACTTTTTAAATTTAAAATAATTATTTTATAGTTATAAATAAAAAAATATTGATATATTCTGGTATTTGGAATTTTAAATATTAATGATATTACATTTCTAAATTCAGGTTTATATTTTTATATTTATATTCTGGTATCTCTTTATTTTAACTAGTTCAAAGAAGAAAATTAATATAGCAAAGATTAGAACGAATTCTCACGCGTTCTATAGTGAAATAGATCGTTGGGCAGTTCCTAAAACGCCATGGATGGAAAGGATGTGCCATATATGTGAGAATAGGAACATCGAGGATGAAAACCACTTCCTCTTAAAGTGCCCCGCATACAACCACATTAGATCTCAGTTTCACAATCTTTGTTACAATACTGACCTTCTTAGGCTTTTACAATGTCAAAATTATAGTGAGCTTGAGAGGCTTCTCTCCAAGCTTTTTAAACATAGGAATAAAATCTTAAACCAAAATAAATAATTTGTTTCTTTAGGTCTGATAGACCAATGTTTGGTCTCGGTAGACGTTAACCATCATGATTATCATCATAATATAATTATAAAATTCCAATACAAATTATAAATAACATTTTATAAAAAGAAAATAACATTGATGAACCTTTCTTTTTCATATGAAAATCATATATATAAGTTATTTTAAATTTAATTGTATACGTTCTTTTATTTAAACTAATGTAAAATATTGTGTTTTTTTCTCCGTCCATGTCATTTCACTGCCACAACGTGTGGGATTTATTCTTTAGCCAATGTTGCCAATTTTTCGATCAAGTTCTCAGATATTTAAGGCGGCGGTGTCCATATCCATCGTCTCTCCTTGAGGCACATATCAATTTAGTTAAAGCGACGGAATTCACATATCCGACGTCGCTTATTAAGGCACAGATCAATTTAGATAAACTGCCGGAATTTACCGGTGAAATATTCAATGCAGCAATTGACGAAGCATCGTCAACATTCGTATGTGAGTTTGATATTTTAAACTCACATCCTTAATGAGTGACAACATTTTAATACGACCAGATATACGTATGTAAATTAGTGTAAAACTCCCTTGTACAAAAGAATCTAGAATCTACCCAATGTTTTTTTATCAACGACAGTGAAGATAAGCTTATACAGTAAAGGGATCCGCTGATTCATGGGAAATGGGTCCATTACGATCTTTCACACGACTGCCGATAAAACATATGAGAGGATGGTGACAAAAAAATATGTAAAACAGGGCCTTCAATCGCATTCCATGAAACAATCATTTCATGCCATAAATTTCACAATAAATGCGCTTGCTTCGTTGGACAAACCTACCGAATAGGATGTCGAAGCAAACCTACCCAGAAGGATGTGTAGAAAGGATTGCGACCAGATATACGAATGTAAATTAGTTTAAAACTCCCTTGTACAAAAGAATCTAGAATCTACCCAATGGTTTTTTTATTAACGACAAGTGAAGATAAGCTTAAAGGATAAAGGGATCCACTGATTCATCGTAAATGGATCCATTACGATCTTTCACAGTACTGCCAATAGAACATATGAGAGGATGGCGACAAAAAAATATGTAAAACAGCGCCTTCAATCGCATTCCATGAAACAATCATTTCATGCCATAAATTTCACAATATATGCGCTTGCTTCGTTGGACAAACCTACCGAGTAGGATGTCGAAGCAAACCTATCCAGATGGATGTCATGTGACTATAAAAATTGGCTGCCGTGTGAGTATCAAAATTCCATATAAAATCTCAATTGGCAACCTATCCAGAAAGATGTCACGTGACTATCAAAATTGGATGACATGTTATTATCAAAATCTCAACTAAAATCTCAGTTGGCATCAAACTCAAAGGCAAAAAATTACTCGTTGGTGGCGGTATATCACTCAAAACGGTACAATGTATCATTTAAATTGTATTTTATAATATAAAATTACAAGATGTTGTTTTTACTTAGATTGTATTAATATTTTGATTTTTTTTAATAATAATAATGAGAGAATTTACATTGGAATAGCCATAAGTAATGACTATCTTTATTATTGATTTGACAATTAAATGATAATAAAATTTTCCATAATACAAATAAATATTTAACCATTACTGATAAAAACAGCTAAATCATACACAGTTATGAAATACAATTAGATTAAGCACAAATGGTGCATGTGCAATCACACTCACACACAGATTACATTCAGATCACTCTATTAAATAGAATTTTTGAGATCCAACTTATTCCTAATTTAGAGAGAGTGGTTGAGAGAATTTCTTAACCATCACAAACCAATTTCTCAAATATGGAATGTAAGCTTTAACTCCAACATCCCCCCTTAATGATTACATTACATGAAAATAACAAAATAATCAAGCTTATCAGTAGATGCTCCATCAAGTTGCCTCATAACCCTCGGAAAGGTGTAGTTGGCAAGTTGGATTCCCGAGTTCCCTTCCTCAACTTCCGAATCAAGGACCTCCCGAAGTCAATTACTGGACAACATCCCAATCTGTCGCTAACCTCATTAGGAAACCACTTCCATGTCTACCACTAATGAGGAATCCTTCCCTAGATCCGCAACTGCCATACTATCTAGACAACCATCCATATTGAGCCTTACTGCTACTTGATCTTTAAGTACTGGCATCAGACACATAGTTGAACTGCTGGTTATTTTAAAAAAGTTTAATAGATTCACTCTCTTCATTGGATTCATCATCGGAATTCAATTGGTATTCCCCTGTGGTTATATTTGCTGATTCTTTCCCTTTTAACACATCACTAGCACGACTTCTGCAATTCCACGTTGTATGCCCAATTTTCTTGCAATAGTAGCATTCAATGTCACCTTTGCTTGCATTTTTCTTTCTCATCCTTGAATTTGTCCACAAGGCATTTTCTACATGAGAGTTCTCTTCGGCATCCTCTGGTTTCAGTCGCTTTTCCTCCCCCAGAAGTGCTGCAATTGTCTCTTGCAATGTTTGTGTAGATATTTGACTCAAAGTGAAAACAACATTACTATAACTTGAAGGGAGACTATTTAATAACACAGTTTTAGCATCTTCATCCTCCACCTTAGTCCCAGCTTCACTTAATTGTCTTAAAAGAGACATTAAATTATTTATATGACTGGACAAAGATGTCTCCTCATTCATTTTCAGACTAAACAATTGCAGCTTTAGGGAGAATTTTGCATTTGTAGATTTTACACCAAACAATTGAGCCAAATGTTCCCATATTTCCTTTGATGTTTTAGTAAGATCTACATGATGTAATTGCGAATCAGAAAGAGCAAGTCCAATAATAGATTTAGCTTTGTCATCTCTATTTTTCCATTCAAATAACTCTTTGACATTTGTAGGTGCTGCTTCTGAACCATTCACTATTCCCCACAAGTTTTTATTCATTAATTGTAGTTGTATTTTTACTTTCCATGAGGGAAAATTCAAACCACTAAATTTATCTAACACCATAAACTCCATGATAAAAGAGAATACCTTTTCTAAAATGGCGAAAAAAATCCTGTTGAAGCTTCAACCGCCCGTTCCCAGTGGCTACTCTGGCAACGCACTCAGTGTCTCCTTCGCTGTGGCAAGAGCAGGGGTTTAATCGAAAGGCCCCTGCCTTTTGCTGTTAAATTAATTAATGACGCCAAAAGAATCGTTAGATTCAGAGAAGGCCTGGATCGACCTCATGCTCGCCAAGTCGCTGTCATAGCTCGAATAGTATATTGATGCAGAACAACGAACAACAAATTACATTTATGCACCTCCAATAGCAGGTTACAAAGAAATTCTCCGACAATGATCAATGGAGATACATAGTGCAGGTAACGAAAGTGTCGCCCATTTTCTCACACGCACAATAGACTTGTCATGCTATGGAGATTTTCCAACCCATAACAAATGATGCCACGTCTTGGGGTTCGATGAGATCTTCAACGCTTTGAAGCAATTACAATAGTAGGGATTTTATCTTGAGAATTTTCCCATCTTCTTCGCTAATTCCGTGGCAGCAAGCAGTTGCAGGTCCACCATGAACGGATTTGACCAGATGACTAAGCTGTGGACGCAAAGCCGAAATATTTGCCGGAATATCTGATAAAGCGCACGTATTCAAAGAGGATCCTGTCTGTGATATATTCAGGTTGCAACATCCCAGTTAACATCCAGATGCACCTCCTCACAACACAGGTTCAGATCTAGCTCTGGTACCATGATAAAAACAGCTAAATCATACACAGTTATGAAATAGAATTAGATTAAGCAAAAATGGTGCATGTGCAATCACACTCACACACAGATTACATTCAGGTTACTCTATTAAATAGAGTTTTTGAGATCCAACTTATTCCTAATTTAGAGAGAGTGGTTGAGAGAATTTCTCAACCATCACAAACCAATTTCTTAAAAATGGAATGTAAGCATTAACTCCAACAATTACATAAATCCAAACTTCACAACCAAACCATGTACGTGAGCTACCACCACCTTTATTATTTCTCCCTAAACTTAAATCGATTGCAAATTCCCTGAATATTCGGGAATCTGATGGACATAGGGGAGGTCAAAAAATTGACCGTGCCTATATCCCTCTGATTGCACAATTTTCAAAGAATCTACAATCAACTTAAAAATGCCCATTATTTCTCCATATCCACCTCCAACGAGTGCCTATATCCATCGTGTCTCATTAAGGCACAGATCAATTTAGGTAGACTGAGTGACCGAATTCACATATTCAGCGTGTCTCATTAAGACACAGACAAATTAGGTAAACGGATGGTGTTTAGCGGTAAAAATTTTAACTTAGCGATTGAGGCCACAACATCGTTAACGTTAAATATTGGTTTGGTGATGGAGTTCAATGTTACAATGGATTAAGGAGTTGGAATTGGTTATGGATTCCAATATTTTTGAATCGAATAAAAAGAACAAATCTGAAACAGAATTAAATGAAAGTTATGGTTTGACCTTCCGCTCAACTATAAAATTTTCAATAGAAGGCATAAATGTCGGACCAACTTCACCTAGCATTATTGACATGGATTGTTTTGTTATAGTGTGTTGAGACATTCATTATATGGCACTGTGAACCCGTTACCTGAGAAGAGAGTGAGACATCACATCCTTCCAGAGAGACGACCATCAGAGAATGATCAAATTGGGTGAGACATCACATCTTTCCAGAGAGACAGCCATCAGAGAATGATCAAATTTTTAACAATGGAGATTATGTAGGAATTTTAGAAATGGGAAGCAGGAAGCAATGTTTCAGTAAAAGATCGAATCAAGCGGTTTATTTTTACTTATAGTGCTCTAATTAGAATTTCTATTCTATAGCCGTTTTCTAATGTTGTAATTAGAAAGGGTATCTAAAAGGGAATATAAGGATTTTCAATTAAAGGACTATAAGGATTTTCATGCATATATGTTTCCTGACTCTAAGTTTATATATTTAGTAACATATTTTTATACTATTTATAAATGTGGGAAAATATTTTTACTTTAATATCATTTGTAACATACCAATTTGAAATATGGAATGTGGAAGTTGTAAATATTATTGAGATATGTATTCAAAAAGAAATAGAATAGTAATATAGTCTATAATATGAAATAGAATAGATACTTTTATTGATAGTTTGATAGGAAACCTTCAACAAAAATCTCATATTACAAATTATTTGCAAGGCACTTTAAATTTTTTTTTGTATCTCATAAAAACATCATAGAAAAGAATAATTTTAGTAGGTGGAATATTTTAATAAACTTTACAATATTTGTGTTCCCTGTATAACATAGGCTTTATTTAGTATCTCCATACATAGTGATACATAGTAATCTATCTAGTTAGGGAGTTAGAGAGGTTAAGATCTTAAAAAGATTAAGAGGTGGAATCACTTCAAAACTAATAAAGACCATTGAATTGAGTTAGAAATCACATCTAAATCTACGTAATAGAAGTATCCAGGAACAAATGACCAAATATATATAGATAAATAAATTTATAATTGAAATTGGGCATTATCATAAGATAGTTCTTCTTTTCTTAAATAAAAGTAAAAGAACAAACAAAGTTATAGTTATTTGTATGTATTGAATAACTTTCTTTTTAATTGGCATAAAATAATTTTAAATGGAAATGTAAATAAAGTGATTGAAACACATTGTATATATTTTGATGTTTTATATAAACAGTTGTAAACAAAAAAAACTTTGTATTCACTTAAGCCATTAGTGAAAGTTTAATTGTTTTTTTTATTAACTCGTTTTGGTTTTCCATAATAAGTAAATTGAGTAGCTAACCCATTTTCTTTCTATTTTTTTTTCTCGGTACAGACTAATTCTATTAACTGAAAATAAAAATAATGTTACAAGGGGGTTGAAGCCTCGGGCAAGAACAACCGAGAGCGTTCAACGCAACAAAACTGTCCCGGGTAAGGGAGAACCAGTTATAGTGAGCAAGGAACCAGACATAGGAACCAGAATATAACAAAAAGATCATGAGGAAGAGATGGTATAACCACCTATGAAGAAGACGAGACCAGAAATAAGAGACAAAGACACTGGCCAAAACCACAAAAGAGCTATATATTGCCGCCCACCAGGAAGAAGAATGAAACTGCTAGGCTATAGAGGCAGAACCAGAGCTGCATCCAAAACCACATGAACTTGATCATACGAGCCATTAGAAAAAACCAGGAAGGTCTGAAAGGGCCTAGGTGGCCTCATATCACCACGTTCTCATTCGGAGGCTCCTCCACCACCGGGCACGCGTTGCCATCCCATATTTCATCATTTCCTGCCATGTTACCCGCAGCACTGCCGCCTAGATGAACCAACGAGGGATGTGTGTCAATGGAATTGCCTTCCCTGACCATCGAGACAAAGGCTCCACGAGAGTAGCCACCTGGTGGCCGATTGTCGCTGGGAGCACTGCCCTTGTCATGCAGCTCACCATTCCTTTTCTCCTGTCTTTCATCAGCCAAAATCTGCTCACTGCTCTCGCTGCCCATCTCTCTGAGACCACCCTGAAAAGGCTCAGACATCAAGCGCACTGTAGCTTCAGGCATAGCCTCTTCTTTAGAGAAGATAATAGAAATATTGGCCATGATAACAGGCCTGCTAAGATTGCTCTGAAACTTGAAGTGAGTAGTCTGAAAATCATTGTGCGGAATCAGCCTGCGAGAGGGCCTGAGAGGAGGCGAGTTCACCGGAGAAGAGGGCAAAGTAGCAAGAGGTGGGGGAATATCCACAGAACGAACAAACTGCGAATTCCCACGACCACCATGGATTCCCCCAAAGTGACTTCTCATGCGATGGCGTACAATGATGAGGCAATGGAAGGGAAGCACAACAATACCAGAAGCAATGGCATGGAAACAAAACAGCACAATGGGAAACCACTTCAAGCTCAAAGAACAGTCCTGAGAGTGAAATGAGGGAAGCATAATTCTAGCAACAAGAACAGCCGAGAGCGAACCTCTGTTAGTAGAAACCGTCCTGCCACAGAGACACGTAGCCAGAAAAGGCCTGAGACAAGAAGGCAGAATGCAAACAATGGGAAGCAGAGCCGAGATCGCCATGAGAATATTAGCAAGAGCCTCGCCTTGGATGGAGTGAGCAGTTAATACTGATTTCATGCCAAATCACCCTTGCTTAAGGTGAACCTGCTTCAGCTAGATGCGCTCATGGATAACCGTGCTGGTCTATAGCTAGCAGTACCAGGTGCTTCCACCCTTCATTATGATCATCAATTAACATTTAATTCACCCGCATCCGGGTCCCATTTTCTTTCTATTAACAATTGAGTGGCTAAGAAAATTTTCACTCAAAATTGCGTCCAAAAGGGACTCTAAATATTTAATTTTGCATAATATGCTTCTTGATAAAGTAAGAAAGTAATAAATTTCTTAGAAGTTTCCATTTAAAAATAAAACCCAATTCTATAATAAAAATTACAAAAATTAAAGTGATTTAAATTTTTTTATTTGAAATGGTTTTAAAGGCAATTGAAATTGATATTTTAACCTCAAATAGTTAATATAGTAAATTCAAAATAAATTGGCTTTGGTAAAACTTATTGAAAAAGATGTCATGTGACTATCAAAAATCAACATGTGAGGATCAAAATTCTAATTAAAATTTCAATTGACATAAAAAAATCAACATGTGAGGATGAAAATTCTAATTAAAATCTCAATTAACATCGACTTTCAAGACAAAAAATTATTTTTAGTTGTTCTATATTTCTCAAAATACCACACCACCCAATTCAACAAACAAATATATGTACAAATTAGATAACTATCCAAAATATACATAAAATACCAATGAATTAAAAATAATTTATATTATAAAAATATATTCCCCAAACATATGAGAAGCTAAATGTACTTAGCATACATGCATTTTATGAATTACTTCCTAAAGAATGGGGTGGGAAAAATTCACTCCATGTCAATCACAATAACAATGGCATGTTCAAGCAAAACAGCTTAAACAATGCCATGTTGACGAGGCAACAAGTATTAAGAGACCGTTCACTAGTGAACTTGTTGAATATCTATTAATTCATACACCACCACGAGGGAAACCTCACTCTAGGCATGGTTATGGTTGTATACTCACTCTAGGCATGGTTATGGTTGTATGGTTCCAATGAACAATAGAAAGTTTAAGTTACCTTATGTATTGTTTGTATATTTTACATAGGGTTCATTCAATGAGTAAGAATGAAGATGAATTATATATAATACATCAAGTTCGTTATGATTTAAAGATTACTGAAGATGAATTACTTGACTTTGGAGTGAATTAAGAAGTAAAATTTGACCTTTGATATAATTATTGAATAGTGGCTCAAAGACATGTTAGAAAAAGTATTTGACTTCCATATGAATTATTGATGGCCGACATGTTTAGGTTTTCATCTCATATTTAACGTTTTAAATTTCGAGATCATTTAACATTGAGATAGTTTTTTTCAGCATTGTCTAATGTGGTCCCCTCCCTTTTTCTCAATTAATAAGCATTTAACCTTTTTGACTGTGGATTTTTCCAAAGTATCAAGGTTGATTTTTAATTGTTTTTTTTTTCTCTTCCATGTCTTTTTCTTGATGTTGGTTCCCCAGAGTCACACTATGTTGTATTGTAATGCAAATATTGTGAATATCTAAGTGCAGTCTCACTTGTTGCAATGTTCTTAAAATATTTTGTTAATTTTGAGTATGTAGTCATCTATTGTTTGACACTATCATATGACGACAAAACATGAACTCGTGGTGTTGATGTTTTGACTTTTGTCTTTTCATTGCAGGATGGTCAAAGGTGTAGTTGACTATAAGAGCAAGAAAATAGAATTGTATATTTAAATTTGTTTCTATAATTTTGTTATTTAAATGATTGTGTAATTTAAACTTGAAAAAGGTTGGTATAACAAAATTTTATTTCATGTTCAAGAAGCATGTATTTCATTTTTCCCTTTAAGTGTCACAGAAAAGCGAAATTACATGATGAATTTCAGCACAGTCATTGAATCAAAATCTTTATGCATATATGAGCTTCTCTATAGACACATCTGAACAAGTAAAGCAACATAATCAAAATAACAGATAATCTAAGAGATTAGTTCACTATTCACATTCAATTCTCATTATATTTTCTTCAAGATAATATGAAACATTCATGAAAATATTTCAAATTCTATTTATATTTGTTGTTAATTAGAGAATTGTTTGGGAATCAACCTTGAGGGAAAAACACCAGACACTAATTCCCTTTGTTGGGCTGGATTTTTGTTGATCTTGAATAGGAGCATTCATAACCCTTGGGTTTGACATAAAATTTTCCAAAATATAAATATAGATGAAAGATAGAGAATGAGACCCTACCCAATTCAAAGGAAAAATTAAGAATTCTTTTAAATTTGATAAAATTTGGTGGATTACTAAGCAATTAAGAATTTAACTATGAGAGAACACATAATTTTGAAATTTACCATTTTCTTGCAAAACCCTTGTAAGAAATATAAAGAAAGTCAAGGCACTCTTCAAACTAACTTGATAATTCTTGCAAATATGAAAAAAAACTATCATATTCATACTAGAATTCATTTAAGCTAATAATCTTTATAGAATTCTACACAATTTTCATAACACATCAGGTTCACAACTTAAAATGCCATGAAGGCCACATATAGTTGTATTTCATTAGTGATAAAAAAAGGTGGTATGGAACATAGATAATGAAAAGACAAATAGCCCAAGATTTACTTCAAACTTCTTCCCCAATATTGCTTCTAGATGATGCAGGAGCATCTAGTGACTAGGCAACAACTGGAAGTGTTTTGTTTCCCTGCGGGATAAGGAAAGGGTAAATTTGATTTTTGTTAATTTTTATTTTAAATTTCAATAGTAGGTAGGGCTAGAATAACCAAAGCAAGTTATCATTAAGATTAGTTAAATTAAGTTAAAAATAGTTAAGGAAATAAAATGAGTAAGGGAACCTGGAATACAGTTCCAGAAAATAACCTTATGTATCTGAAAACCAAGTTGTCATTAAGATTAGTTAAATTAAGTTAGAAATAGTTAAGGAAATAAAATGAGTTAGGGAAGCTGGAATATAGTTCCAGAAAATAACCATATGTAATTGAAACAGAAACAGATTTGTTGGTAATCATTTCTAGAACAGAGAGGAGAGGGTGAGGAAAGTAAGAAAAGAGGAGAGAAGACAGTAGGCATGTGTTATGTGTGAATCAAATACAAACATCTGAATACATTAATAAAACCGAATAATTCATTTATATCTACTGCATTGCTTCTTTTCAAATTTCCAGATTTTTAAATTAGTTTGAGAAAGAAAACCACACACAAAACAGAAGCATATTGATTGTAATTTCCAACCAAATCAAAAGCGAGACTTTTCACCACCAAAATAACAACATTCCAGTGACATACACAATCTAGGTACATAAAGTAAAACAGCGCCTTCAATCGCATTCCATGAAACAATCATTTCATGCCATAAATTTCACAATAATGCGCTTGCTTCGTTGGACAAACCTACCGAATAGGATGTCGAAGCAAAACCTATCCGGAAGGATGTCATGTGACTATAAAAAATTGGCTGCCCTGTGACTATCAAAATTCCATCTTAAGTCTCAATTGGCAACCTATGCAGAAAGATGTCACGTGACTACCAAAATTGGATGACATGTTATTATCAAAATTCCAACTAAAATCTCAGTTGGCATCAAACTCAAAGCCAAAAAATTACTCGTTGGTGGCGGTATATCACTCAAAATGGTACAATGTATCATTTAAATTGTATTTTAGAATATAAAATTACAAGATGTTGTTTTTACTTAGATTGTATTAATATTTTGATTTTTTTTTAGTAATAATAATGAGAGAATTTACATTGGAATAGCAATAAGTAATGAATATCTTTATTATTGATTTGACAATTATATGATAATAAAATTTCCCATAATACAAATAAATATTTAACCATTACATAAATCCAAACTTCACAACCAAACTATGTACGTGAGTTACCATTATTTTTGTTATTTCTCTCTGAACTTAAATCGATTGCAGATTCCCTGAATATTCAGGAATTCTATGGACATAGGGGAGGTCAAAAAATTGACCTAGCCTATGTCCCTAGGATTGCCCAATATTCAAAGAATCTACAATCAACTTAAAAATACCCATTATTTCTCCATATCCACCTCCAACGAGTGCCTATATCCATCGTGTCTCATTAAGGCACAGATCAATTTAGGTAGAGTGAGTGACCGAATTCACATATTCAGCGGGTCTCATTAACGCACAGACAAATTAGGGAAACTGATGGTGTTTAGCGGTAAAATTTTCAACGCAGCGATTGAGGCCACAACATCGTTAACGTTAATATTGGTTTGGTTATGGAGTTCAATGTTACAATGGATTAAGGAGTTGGAATTGGTTATGGATTCCAATATTTTTGAATCGAATAAAAAGAACAAATCTGAAACAGAATTAAATGAAAGTTATGGTTTGACCTTCCGCTCAACTATAAAATTTTCAATAGAAGGCATAAATGTCGGACCAACTTCACCTAGCATTATTGACATGGATTGTTTTGTTATAGTGTGTTGAGACATTCATTATATGGCACTGTGAACCCGTTACCTGAGAAGAGGTTGAGACATCACATCCTTCCAGAGAGACGGCCATCAGAGAATGATCAAATTTGGTGAGACATCACATCTTTCCAGAGAGACAGCCATCAGAGAATGATCAAATTTTTAACAGTGGAGATTATGTAGGAATTTTAGAAATGGGAAGCCGGAAGCAATGTTTCAGTAAAAGATCGAAGTGAGCGGTTTATTTTTACTTATAGTGCTCTAATTGGAATTTCTATTCTGTAGCCGTTTTCTAATGTTGTAATTACAAAGGGTATCTAAAAGGAATTATAAGGATTTTCAATTAAAGGACGAGAAGGATTTTCATGCATATATGTTTCCTTACTCTAAGTTTATATATTTAGTAACATATTTTTATATTATTTATAAGTGTGGGAAAATATTTTTACTTTAATATCATTTGTAACATACCAATTCAAAATATGGAATGTGGAAATTTAATGTCATTTGTAACATACCAATTCAAAATCTGGAATGTGGAAATTGAAAATATTATTGAGATATATATCCAAAAAGCAATAGAATGGTAATATAGTGTATACTATGAAATAGAATACATACTTTTATTGATAGTTTGATGGGAAACATTCAACAAAAATATCATATTACAAATTATTTGCAAGGCACTTTTAAAATTTTTATTTTTATATATTATTTTATATCTCATAAAAACATTATAGAAAAGAATCATTTTAGTAGTGGAATATTTTAATAAACTTTCAAATATTTATGTCCTCTATACAATATGGGCTTTATTTAGTATCTCCATACATAGGGATACATAGTAATTTATCTAGATAGGGAGTTAGAGAGGTTAAGATCTTGATAGATAGTAATTTATCTAGTTTATCTAGATAGGGAGTTAGAGAGGTTAAGATCTTGATACATAGTAATTTATCTAGTTAGGGCGTTAGAGAGGTTAAGATCTTAAAAAGATTAAGAGGTGGAGTCACTTCAAAACTAATAAAGACCATTGAATTGAGTTAGAAATCATATCTAAATCTAAGTAGTAAAAGTATTCAAGAACAAATGACCAAATATATATAGATAAATAAATTTATAATTGAAATTTGGGCAAGATAGTTCTTCTTTCCTTAAATAGAAGTAAAAGAATGAACAAATTTATAGTTATTTGTATGCATTGAATAACATTATTTTTAATTGGCATAAAATAATTTTAAATGGAAATGTAAATAATGTGATTGAAACACATTTTGATGTTTTATATAAACCGTTGTAATGAAAAAAAAAGTTTAATTGTTTTTCTTGTTAATTCGTTTTGGTTTTCCATAATAAGTAAATTGAGTAGCTAACCCATTTTCTTTCTATTAACAATTGAGTGGCTAAGAAAATTTTCACTCAAAATTGCCTCCAAAAGGGACTCTAAATATTTAATTTTGCATAATATGTTTCTTGATAAAGTAAGAAAGTTATAAATTTCTTAAAAGTTTCCATTTAAAAATAAAACCCAATTTTATAATAAAAATTAAAAAATTAAAGTGGACTTTTTTTTTTTGTAAATGGTTTTAAAGGCGATTGAAATGATATTTTAAACTCAAATAGTTAATATATTAAATTTAGAATAAATTGGCTTTGGTAAAACCTATTGAAAAAGATGCCATGTAACTATCAAAAATCAACATGCGAGATCAAAATTCTAATTAAAATCTCAATTGACATCGACTTCTAAGACAAATAATTATTTTTAGTTGCTCTATATTTCTCAAAATAGCCCACCACCCAATTCAAAAAAAAATATATGTACAAGTTAGATAACTATCCAAAATATACATAAAATACTAATGAATTAAAAATGATTTATATTATAAAAATATATTCCCCAAACATATGAAAAACGAAATGTACTTAGCATACATGTATTTTATGAATTACTTCCTAAAGAATGGGGTGGGAAAAATTCACTCCATGTCAATCATAATAACAATGGCATGTTCAAGCAAAACAACTTAAATAATGCCATGTTGACGAGGCCACAAGTATTAAGAAACCATTCCCTAGTGAACTGGTTGAATATCTATTAATTCATAAACCACCACGAGGGAAAACTCACCCTAGACATGATTATGGTTGTATGGTTCCAATGAGCAATAGAAAGTTTAAGTTACATTATGTATTGTTTGTATATTTTACATGGGGTTCATTCAATGAGTAAGAATGAATATGAATTATATATAATACATCAAGCTGGTTATGATTTAAAGATTATTGTAGATGAATTACTTAATTTTGAGTGAGTGAATTAAGAAGTAAAATGTGAACTTTTATATAATTATTGAATAGTGGCTCAAAGATATGTTAGAAAAAGTATTTGACTTTAATATGAATTATTGATGGCCGAGATGTTTAGGTTTTCATTTCATATTTAACATTTTAAATTTGGAGATCATTTAACATTGAGATAGTTTTTTTTCAGCATTGTCTAATGTGGTCCCCTCCCTTCTTCTCAATTAATAAGCATTTAACCTTCTTGACTGCAGATTTTTCCAAGTATCAAGGTTGATTTTTAATTTTTGTTTTTTCTCTTCCATGTCTTTTTCTTGATGTTCGTCCCCCAGAGTCACACTACGTTATATTGTAGTGTAGATGTTGTGAATATCTAAGCGCGGTCCCACTTGTTGCAATGTTCTTAAAATATTTTGTTAATTTCGAGTATGTAGTCATCTATTGTTTGGCAGTATCATATGATGAGAAAACATGAACTCATGGTGTTGATGTTTTGACTTTTGTCTCTTCATTGCAGGATGGTCAAAGGTGTAGTTGAATATAAGAGCAAGCAAATAGAATTGTATATTTAAATTTGTTTCTATAAATTTGTTATTTAAATGATTGTGTAATTCAAACCTCAAAAGAGTTGGTATAACAAAATTTTATTTCATGTTCAAGAATCATGTATTTCATTTCCCCCTTTAAGTGTCATAGAAAAGGGAAATTACATGATGAATTTCACCACAGCCATTGAATCCAAATCTTTATGCATATATGAGCTTCTCAATAGACAAATCTAAATAAGTAAAGCACCAGAATCAAAATCCCAAATAGTCTAACAGATTAGTTCACGATTCACATTCAATTCTCATTATATTTTCTTCAAGATAATATGAAACATTTATGAAAATATTTCAAATTCTATTCAGATTTGTTGTTAATTAGAAAATTGTTTGGGAATCAACGTTGAGGGAAAAACACCAGACATTAATTCCCTTTGTTGGGCTACATTTTTGTTGATCTTGAGTAGGAACATTCATAACCCTTGGGTTTGACATAAAATTTTCCAAAATATAAATTATAGATGAAAGATAGAGAATGAGACCCCACCCAATTCAAAGGAAAAATTAAGAATTCTTTTAAATCGGATAAAATTTGGTGGATTACTAAGAAATTAAGAATTCAACCATTAGAGAACACATAATTTTCAAATTTACCATTTTCTTGCAAAACCCTTGTAAGAAATATCAAGAAAGTCAAGGCACTCTTCAAACTGACTTGATAATTCTTGCAAATATGAAAAAAACTATCATATTGATACTAGAATTCATTTAAGTTAATAATCTTTATACAATTCTACACAATTTTCATAACAGATCAGGTTCACAACTTAAGATGCCATGCAAACCACATAAACTTGTATTTCATTAGTAATAAAAAAAAGGTGGTATGGAACACAGATAATGAAAAAACAAATAGCCCAAGATTTACTTCAAAATTATTCCCCAAGATTGCTTGTAGATTATGCAGGAGCATCTAGTGACTAGGCAACAGCTGGAAGTGTTTTGTTTCCCTGCTGGATAGGGAAAGGGTAAATTTGATTTACGTTAATTTTTATTTTAAATTTCAATGGTAGGTAGGGCTGGAATAGCCAAAGAAAGTTGTCTTTAAGATTAGTTAAAATAAGTTAGAAATAGTTAAGGAAATAAAATGAGTTAGGGAACCTGGAATACGGTTCGAGAAAATAACCATATGTAACTGAAAAGAAATTTGTCATTAAGATTAGTTAAATTAAGTTAGAAATAGTTAAGGAAATAAAATGAGTTAGGGAACCCGGAATATAGTTCCAGAAAATAACCATATGTAACTGAAACATAAATTGATTTGTTGGTAATCATTTCTAGAACAGAGAGGAGAGGGTGAGGAAACTGAGAGAAGATGAGAGAAGATAGTAGGCGTGTGTGCTGTGTGAAGCAAATACAAACATCTGAATACATTAATAAAACTAAATAATTCATTTATATCTACTACATTTCTTCTTTTCAAATTTCCTGATTTCTAAGTTCGTTTCGGACAGAGGACAACACACAAGCAAAAGCATATTGACTGTAATTTCCAACCAAATCAGAAGCAAGCCTTTTTGCCATCAAAAGAACAACATTCTAGTGACATACACAGTTTAGGTACATAAAATAAACAAAATTCATTTCAAAATTTTATAGAACTTCAAATTGTTTTCCAGAGTCATTGTATTCAAAATACAAGTAGAATAAATTACAATAGAACCCTCTTAGGGTTTGTAAAAATATTTATACAATTCGACAAAGCCACTGAGGCTTTCCAAATAATGAATGGAGGACACAACCACAAAACCCATCTCGGGTTAACTACAATGAGCCAAAAGAGAAATAATAGAAATTGATAAGGGCAAACAACCACAAGTAGAATACATCAGCCAAACCCTACTAGGGGTTTTAAAACTCAAACACTTAATACGAAATTGAACAAGGGTTCCATTCATTTCTCTAGAAAGTAGAAAAGGGAAAGATCCTACCCTGTCATAAGAAGCCAAGACTGGGAGAAACTGAGCGAAGCCTCCATTTGCACCTACCACAAATAGCAATTAGAACAGGATCACTTAAACTTACAAAGAAATACAAAGATACAACACGGCAGAAGGAAAACACGTTTTCAAAGAGAAAATACCTGAAGGATGGCTCCGCCAGAGCCACAATGAACCAAAATGAGAAGAACCCATCTGCTCATAAGGAGCCAGAGGGTTAGAAAAATCTACAAAGTAAGCAGAAATTGAAATTGAAACAACAAATTACCTTAGAAAAGAACCGGAAAATTACTGGAGCAAAGCTATAAGACCTTGAAGAATTAGTCAAGGAAAACAGTTACTGAATAGTTACTAGAGCACAGAGAAAGGAAAATCAACTACAGGCCTACTTAATCGTCGAATGAACTAGAGAACAAACCTCACAACAAGAACGCCTAAGAACAAAGCAAAGTACTACTAAAGAGTATATAACAGACAACAAAGTCGAGCGAACAACAAAGATAATAGGCAAGTGAAGCCTCACACCACAGTACCACAGACGATTCAAGCACGCTTGACATAACCATAACATAGAATAAAAATAGAATAGGTTCCAACAGAACCATGAAACAGGAAATGAGCCACGCATGCAACCACTCTCCTCCATCGCGAAAGCATCACAACGAACCACAGTAAAACCCTAAACCCCAATTTCCAGTGGATACAACCTTGAAGTGCACACCCAGAACCCAGGTTAAATGGGGTTAGGTTAAGTTAAAACCCACATCGAGTTAAGTCCCGTGAAGTCATGTGTGTCCCCACCAATTTTTGGTATCAGAGGGTTGTCTTATTCTTCAGTGAAAGTGGAGGTAGGAAGGAGAGGTCAAGGTAGAAGAAGAGCAACAGATGATGAGCTACGAGAAGAAATTAGAACCTTGTCAGCACGATTAGTAGTAGTAGAAGCAGGAAGATGAAGAGATCCTAAGGATGGTGATGACAGTGAAGAAGAGAATTTGACTACAACAGATGCATCAGATGAAGATGGACTAGAACTCAAAGTTTTAAAATCAGTCATGATGGCTAGCAGCAAGCCTAAGCCCAAACTTCCTAATTACGATGGGAGTCTATCTACTGAAGAATTATTAGATTGGATAAGTGTGATGGACAAATATTTTGAATATGAGGAGATTAGTAAGGATAAAAGGATCAGGTTTGTTGTTACTAGATTGAAAGGACATGCAACACTGTGGTGGGACAGTGTGCAAACAGAGAGGAGAAGATTGAACAAGCCTTTGATTAATAAATGGGACATAATTATCGCGAAAATAAAGAATAAGATTTTACCTGAATATTATCAAATTACTCTTTATAGACAGGTCTAGAGTCTAAGGTAAATAATGATGACTGTGAGGGAGTATATAGAGAAATTTTATAAAGTAAATCTAAGAGCCAGATATGTGGAAGATACTCCTGAGAAAACAACAAGATTCGTGAATGGTTTGAGGATGGAAATTTTAGATGAGATTGGTAATATATCTCCTCGAACTGTGGAGGAAGCATAACAGAATGCTTTGAAAGTAGAAGAGAAAATTACCAGAAAACAAAATGCAAGAAGGGGACATAGTTCCAATAGAGGAAGAGGACAATATTTCAGTAGAGGAAGAACTATTAGTAGTCATGAAGAGGGTAGTAGCTCGAAGACCTCAGGACAGTCTAAAAGAGAAGGTAACATGAGAGGGGGAAGGCCATACCAGCGTGGTAGAGGTAATGGCAGAGGCAGATATAATGCCTACCAGTGTTACAAGCATCACAGATGGGGGTATAGATCCTTTAAATGTCCCGAAGTTGAATAGACTGGACAATGGGGAGCATAAGTTTCTCAACCAAAAGAAGGAGAAGCACTGCCACAAGAGGTGGAAAATGTGGCTATGACAGGTGAAGCCTTGGTACTGAACGAGGTCTTGCTGAAACCAGCTAAGGAGGGGGATGATTCAACATAGAGGAAAGAATTATTTTGGACTGTGTGCAAGTCCCATGGAAAATGTTGTAATATGATTATAAATAGAGGAAGAACTGATAACTTAGTAGCTACATAAATGGTGGAGAAATTGGGGTTAAAAAGGTTGAAACACCCAACACCATATAAAGTGTTGTGGTTGTAGAAAGGACACCAACTACTAGTTGAAGAGTAGTGTGAAGTGGAATTTCATATTGGTAGGTACAAAGACAAAGTAATTTGCGATATCATGCATATGGATGTGTGCCATATCCTATTGGGTAGGCCCTAGCAATATGATCGGAAAGGTGTTCATGACGGAGAAAAGAACTATTATAAATTTGTGAAATATGGAGTAAAACATACCTTAGTTCCTATGAAGGAAGAAAATGCAGCAGAGACTAGCGGAGTGAAGGCACTACTAATGGGACGAAAAGAGTTCCTACAACAAATTGAAGACAATGATATAGGCTATGCAGTGATGCCAAGAGCGAAGACAGTAGTATTACATATGGAGATTGCTAATTTACCTGTAGAGATACAAGACATGTTTCAAGAATTTAATGACATTGTGGTAGATGATCTACCAGACAAATTGCCACCAAAATAGAGCATCAGTAATCATATCGATTTCATTCCAAGGGCTAGTTTTCTTAATAAATATGCTTACGGAATGAGTCATAAGGACAATGAAGAAATTACAAAACAAGTACATGAACTGTTAGATAAGGGATTAATTTGGGAAAGTGTAAGCCCATGTGCTGTTCCAACTGTTCTAGCTCCTGAGAAAGGAGGAGAATGGAAAATGTGTATAGATTCTCAGGCTATAAATAAAATAACTATCCGGTATAGGTTTCCTTTACCTAGGATGGACAATATGATCTATTGCCTGATTGGGGTAGCATACTTCTCAAAAATAGATTTAAAAAGAGGCTACTATCAAATCAGAATAAGAGAAGGAGATGAATGGAAAACAACTTTCAAAACTAACGAAGGCTTGTACGAATGGTTGGTTATGCCATTTGGTTTAAGTAATTCTCTTAGTACGTTCATGTGTCTAATGAATGAGGTGTTGAAGGAATTTATTGGCAAGTTCGTGAGTGTATCTAGATGATATACTAATTTTCAGCAAGACTAAGGAGGAACATCTACAACATGTCAGGTATGTGATGGAAAGACTATAGCAAAACATGTTGCTGATAAATCTTAAGAAATGTACTTTTTTCAAAAGAGAGTTGATATACTTAGGATTTGTAATTTCTGAAAATGAATTGAAAATGGATCTGGAGAAGGTTAAAGCCATAGTTAGTTGGCCATCTCCTAAAAGTTTGTTTGAAGTGAGGAGTTTTCATGGATTAGCAAGTTTTTACAGGAAATTTTTTAAAAACTTTAGTGGAATTTGCTCACCTATGGTGGAAACTTTAAAGAAGGCCAATTAGCCTTTATATTGGATAGAAGCGACATAGAATAGTTTTTAATTGTTGAAAAGGAAGATTATAGAAAAACCAGTCTTAAGGCTACCAAATTTCAGTAAACATTTTCAAGTTCGATGTGATGCTAG
The DNA here is from genome assembly GCA_000404065.3 of Pinus taeda. NCBI lineage: Eukaryota > Viridiplantae > Streptophyta > Pinopsida > Pinales > Pinaceae > Pinus > Pinus taeda. The sequence goes on along the minus strand of APFE030391027.1, from coordinate 33,613 downwards.
TGGAGTAGCCATCAGAGCAGTACTCAGCTAGGAGGATAAACCGATAGCTTATTTCAGTGAGAAATGGAATGAAAGCAAACAGAAATGTACATCTTATGATAAGGAATTTTATGCATTGATCAAAGCTTTAAAGGATTGGAGACATTATTTGTTGGCCAAGGAGCTTGTTTTGTTTTCACACAATTTAACATTGCAATATATTATGCAACAGCACAAATTGAATCATAATCATGCGAAATGGGTGGAGTACTTGCAAAGTTTTATATTTGTTTTAAAAAATGTTAAAGGATGAGCTAACAAAGTGGTAGATGCATTGAGCAGAAGGAGTTTAATAATGCAAGCAAACACTATACAAGTAGTTGGGTTTGAGCATCTGAAAGACTTGTACGAGACAGATATAGATTTCAAGGAAGCTTTTGAGGCTTTCTAGAATCCACTGTTGAGATATATCAGTGCTTGGCTAGACTATAATATACAGGAGGGGTTACTGTTCAAGGGAGGAAAGTTGTGTGTTCCAAAAATTTCAGTGAGGGAGAAATTAATCTAGGAAAAACATAGTGGAGGCATGGCTGGACACTTTGGCATAAATAAGACTCTAGATCAATTGAATCACTTTTATTATTGCCCAAAAATGAAAAGGGATGTACAGAGGTTTGTAAGCAGGTGTAAAGTGTGTCAACATACTAAAGGAAGTAGTCAAAGCATAGGTTTGTATACACCCTTGCCCATTCCTAGTAAACCGTGGGACTCTGCCAACTTGGACTTTGACTTAGGTTTGCCAAGAATTCAGAAAGGATTCGATTCCATCATGGTGGTGGTGGATCGTTTCACGAAAATGGTACATTTTATTCCATGCAAGAAAACAAGTGATGCCACTCACATAGCACACTTGTTCTTCTCTGAAATAGTTCGATTACATGGTTTGCCGAGATCAATTATCTCAGACAGAGACATGAAGTTTACAAGACATTTCTGGTGAAACCTGTGGAAAACGTTGGATACAAAATTAAACTTCAGTTCAGCTTATCACTCGCAGATGGATGGACAAATGGAATTTGTGAACAAAAGTCTAGTAAATTTACTAAGAAGTTCAGTTGCTGAAAATTATCGACAATGGGATCACATGCTTTCTCAAGCGGAATTTGCTTACAATGATTCACCCAACGGAAGCATGTGCAAAAGTCCTTTACAAATCTTATACTGAATGCATCCAAGGGGCATCCATGAGCTATGAGATTTGGGACAATTAGAACATAGGAGTGATGATAGTGAAGATCAAACTGAAATTACAGGACAACAACCAAAGGTACAAACAGAAAGCTGATTTAAAGCGACGGGAAGTACAGTATGAAGTAAGAGATCTGGTTTTGACACATTTACACAAAGAAAGATTTCCTAGGGGCACCTATAATAAATTGAAAATGAGGAAAATTGGCCCTTGCAGAATCATTTGGAAGCTTTCTGCAAATTCTTACGAATTGCAGTTACCTCCGTATGTAGGAATCTCACATATATTTAATGTCGCCGATTTATATCCTTATGTTTCTTCGAATGACAGTGATAGTTTGGAGAGACGAACATAGGCTACCCAAGAAGAGGAGGAAAAATGGATTCGACAGATGCCCCGAGAAAAGCCTTTAGAGATGGAAATGATATTGGATACACAGTTGACCAGGAAGACGTGAAAGAAATAATATTTGCAGTATCTAGTCAAATGGAAGGACCATCCTATTGAGGACAGTTCCTGGTTGGATTCTACTCAGATCCAACAAGTCGGGTACTCTATTGAGGAACTCATGGACAAGAACCATGAAACAAAATTTCCCTAGGAGCCTGATGCAGGAGCATTTAGTGACTAGGCAACAATTGGAAGTGTTTTGTTTCCCTGCTAGACAGGGAAAGGGTAAATTTAATTTCTGTTGATTTTTATTTTAAATTTCAATGGTAGGTAGGGTTGGAACAACCAAAGAAAGTTGTCATTAAGACTAGTTAAATTAAGTTAGAAATAGTTAAGGAAATAAAATGAGTTAGGGAACTTGGAATATAGTTCCAGAAAATAACAATATGTAACTTAAACAAAAATGGATTTATTGGTAATCATTTCTAGAATGAAGAGGAGAGGGTGAGGAAAGTGAGAGAAGAGGAGAGAAGATAGTTGGCATATGTGCTATGTGAAGAAAATGCAAACATTTGAATACATTAATAAAACTGAATAATTCATTTATATCTACTGCATTGCTTCTTTTCAAATTTCCAGATTTCTAAATTCATTCCAGAAAGAGGAAAACACACAAAGCAAAAGCATATTGACTGTACTTTCCAACCAAATCAGAAGCAAGCCTTTTCGCCATCAAAATAACAACATTCCAGTGACATACACATAGTCTAGGTATATAAAATAAACAAATTTCATTTCAAAATTTTATAGAACTTCAAATTGTTTTCCAGAGTCATTGTATTCAAACTACAAGTAGAATAAATTACAACAGAACCCTCTCACGATTTGTAAAAATATCGATACAATTCAATAGAGCCACTGAGGCTTTCCAAACAGCGAATGGAGGACACAACCACAAAACCCATCTCAGATTAACTATAGTGAGTCGAAAGAGAAATAACAGAACTCGATAAAGGCCAACAACCACAAGTAGAATACATTGGCCAAACCCTACTAGGGATTTTAAAACACAAACACTTAATACGAAATTGAACAAGGGTTCCGTTCATATCTCCAGAAAATGGAAAAGGGAAAGACCCTACCCTGTCATAAGAAGCCGAGACTGGGAGACAACTGAGAGAAGCTTCCATTCACACCTGCCACAAATAGCGATCAGAACAAGATCACTTAAAAGTTTCATAGAAATACAAAGATACAACACAACAAAAGGCAAGAAAGTTTTCAAAGAGCAAATACCTGAAGGAGAACTCTGCCAGAGCCACAATGAACCAGAATGAGAAGAACCCATCTGCTCATAAGGAGCCAAAGAAAAATCTACAAAGTAAGCGGAAATTGAAATTGAAACAACAAATTACCTCAGAAAAGAATGAGAGCATTCCTAGAGCAGAGCTATAAGACCCTGAAGAATTAGTCAAGGCAAATAGTTACTAAATAGTTACCAGAGCACGAAGAAAGGAAAATCAACTACAGGCCTACTTAACTGACAAACGAACCAGAGAACAAACCTCACAGCAAGAACGCCTGAGAACAGAGCAAAGTACTAGTAAAGAGTATATAACAGACAATAAAGCCGAGGAAACAACAAAGATAATAGGCAAGTGAAGCCTCATACCACAACACCACAAACGAGCCAAGCACACTCGATAAAACCATAGCATAGATACACACATGGCAGGTTCCAATAGAACCACAGAACGGGAAATGAGCCACACATGCAGCCTCTTTCCTCCATTGCGGCCACATCACAGTGAACCCTAAACCCCAATTTCTGGTGGATACAACCTTGAAACGCTCACCCAGAACCCAGGTTAAATGGGGTTAGGTTAAGTTAGAACCCACATCTAGTAAAGTCACATGAAGTCACGTGTGTCCCCACCACAAGACCTCCCAGCAATTCACCAAAAAATATGACAGATTTTCTCCTACAACCAAGATTTCTCCCCCATTTTACATTTCAAATTGAGGCATATATATAGGAAATCATGAGCTTGGACTTACTCTAAACCTCTAGTGGTATTGGGAAAACCACTCAAATTTGTTAAGAAGTTTCCAGATGTATTTTGACTAACTTATTCTAGAAGTTTCTTGGAGGATATGTTGGCTATGGGTTGACCCCCCAAACTTAGCTTTGGTAGCTCTTCACTCTCTCTTGGTTGGGTGTTTCCTTCTTTCTCTCTCTTGGTTGGGCATTTCATTCTTTCTCTCTCTTGAGCATTGAGTGAACCAAATACTATATTGTGTCGGGTGCAACATTGAACTCACTGCTGACAGTGTTGACAAAGGTGTTGATGGTGCTATACGTGGTGATGCTGCTTGTAGCTTTTTCTTGTCAAAGAAGGACTAGAATTTTTTTTCGAAATTTTCCAATTAATTTCTTAGTCAGATACTTAGGCATATGCAAATATCCATGATGAAATAGTCTTTATAAGATTTTGGCTTATTTTTAAATATAATTTTAATTTTTAAATAAATATAATTTTATAAAAATACAATATTATATTTTTATAAAATCACTTATTTACAATATTAATTTTATACATTAAAAAGTACTGGGTTTGGACCCAATCACCAAGTTCAATAAAGGTCGAATATCCACCAAGAAATTTACACCAAGTCTCAAGCCAGGTCAGACTCAGTCTCTAACTACGAGAACCACATTTGTTACCATGTATTATGGAGGGTTGAAAGTCAAATCAAGAAGTTACATTATAAACCTGAGTAATTTAGAATGCCCCTAGATGTGTGAAATGAAAATCAATGGACTGGGGGGGCCCAGCCTATTTGAATTTTAACCTACCCCCTTTGCAAAATTGTTTTATTTTTACCACAATTTACACGTGTCTTTATCTCATGTATTACAGGACCTCCCCTCCTAAACCATTTACCATTTACTACTTGCCCCCTGCAATACCATTACCATACCATTTACCATCTACTACCCGCCCCCCGCAATACCATTTACCAAATTGATTTAAATGAGAGGTGCGAAATTTTAAAAATTATAAATTATGCATCGAAGGCAACAGTGGAGGGAAAAATTATATAGCTCTATTTTTCTGGAATGAGCTTATGGGTGAAAGCTTGAGGTAAGAGAGGTTAGCTCAACAATTGAAATATATTTTCATGTAGGAAAATGAGGATACATGTTCTACAAGTACATTTAAATACAAATCATGGAGCTTCCAATGTTATAAAGAAATATTTCCTCCCTATGGAATACTTTTAAAGAGGTGAAAATGAAATTTTATAGAGCAGATAAATAAATGTTTTCTTCTATAGATATAAGGAGGAAAGGAGTTATAAAGAGGAAAATGTACATTTATCCACAATTTTTACATAAGTAAAAGAGGGAGATGAAAACATATCTTCATAGTTTACCAAACATGGTTGGAGACATGGTTTTCAAAACAATAGGAAGAAAACCAATAGATGGTTTTCGTAGGAAATTGAGAATTATTCTCATTTATTCATAAGTATACCAAAGGTCGGAAAAACAAAATATGGAAACAATGGATGGTTTGGGTAATTCATTTTAAATTTCAATTATGAAATTCATAAACAAATAAATGCTATAATGGGGAAATATTGCAAGACATGATTTCCAAAACCATGGATGGTTTTCAGAGCAAATATTATTTAAGGAAATATTTTGGCATTTGATTTATGAAATTCATGAAGAAAAGAATAGTTTCACAAGTCAAAACAAGATATGGTTTTTTATTGAAGACATGGTTTTTCAAAATCGTAGGTGTGAACTATCTTTTCAATGGAAATATGATTTTATAGATTTTTAGGAAATGTTTTTATCAAAATATCTTATTTCCAAAAACTTAAAATTAATATTTTTGAAAACTAAAAAGTGCAAAAAATGAACGATTTCCAAATTTCTCAACAATGTTTAAAGCACCTAAAGAATAACTATAAGATTAACTGAATTATCAAAGAATTTTATGAAAGGACAAAGTATTAATCATTTCTATAAAATGAGATCAGTCAACCAGAATATGGGCATATTAACTGAGTTTTATAGAGTAACTTCAACAAACTCCCGATTCTAAGGAAAAATAACAACAGACAGAAAATTAAGGCAAATTTGTAACAAAAAATCAACAACCAACTTCAAGAATAACGACAATCAATCAACAATCAGTGAGCCAATTCCCATATTTGGAGACACAAGGTTTTTAATGAACTCCATATTTTTTGCAATGATTTAGAGATTATTTTTATTTTTGGTGAATTGTTTATATTTTTATTCTAGGAAGCTAAACACAATCAACTAGGAGTAATGCTCTATATATTGTATGATTTTGAATGTAAAAGAGTTGGATTTTGATGTCAAAACCCTGATATATTTGTAAAGACTTCTATTGCAGAATTCTTAATTAAAGGTTTGTGCCTTTAGTTTCATGGAAGATTTTGTTTCTCATGTATTTCTTTCCCTGTGATTTCATAATTTGTTTCCTCATATGTTCAAGGTAAGATAGGAGTTAGGACAAGGCTATTTTTGAGTATCAACCTCCCTGACATCCCATTGCAAAGTTATCATCATTATGGAGACTAGCTAATTGAACAATCTATTTAAATTAGTTCCTCATCATCATTTAATTGTTTCCTTTTTGTCATCTCTTGAATGTATATGTATTTGGTTGTAGAATTTTTCTACATGCATCTGATAGATTTGATTTATTGTGTATTCAATATGGATACTTAACTATCTGATTTCTCTTCTATTCCTCTACCAAAGTATTTAAATCTATGTTATTTTGTCGGAGCCAGATGTTGGCACTTTGATGAAACCTCAACAAGAAAGGACTTTATTTTTAGCAGAGATAGGATAATCATCAATAACCACTTGTACAAATCATAGATCTTCCCACTGTGCTTCATAGGCTATTGTTCAGTGGTAATGAACAACAATAAAAAGCTTCATAACACTTGAGTGAGCGTCCTCTGGGTCGAGGGCCAGCTTGAACCTAAAGTCCGGTTGAATTCGTTTCTCGGTGCAACTTCGTAGCCAAGAAATGCCTTCAAGAAATAGATACAACATTTGGCATTGTTGTTCAAGAGTGAAGTAAAAAAGAAATGTTTGCTCGGAGAATGATCAAGACTAGATATATTATTTGTTGGTGAACAAGGAGTAGGCATTTCATATTGGGTTGATTTCCTTCACCTAGTGACTCCAATTTGTTTCTATGGTGATTCCACTGGGCTCAAGATTCCCCTGGTTCAAAACGACAAGTGTATCTCTTGCTATGATAATGGCATGCAACTGCATGCTTTTCTTCTTCATGACAATGACCAAAAGTTTCAGATCTTTAAAAAGGATGCAATCTTGAGAATTCAGTTGTAATTTTTAGTTGCCTATGGGGTTTGTGTTTCATATCGTACATGTTTTTCAAGTTATCAGTTGCATGAATGGTGATGTGTCAATTACTCCAATGCTCACATCATTGCATTGGAAACATGATTACACTTGACAGTGTACAATTTTAGCTCAGTTAAGTAGTGGTGTGTGAATATATAAGTTTTTTTACACAACGTTTGATGTGCAGTTTTGCTTCAGTAGTTGTTTCAGTTTGGTTTCAGTTTTAGTTTGTAGTGTTACTTGTTTCACTTGAGAAATTTTCAGTTTTAGATTTTTGTGTGGGTTACTCTCTAGATTAGTGCAAGCAGTATGGTTTCAGATTTCCAGGTTACAGGTTTCATGTTTCAAAGTAAAGATGGTTAATTTTTTGTGGTATCATTCCATGCCCAACATATTCAAAGAACAAAGCTATAGGTTCTCTACATCCCAAAGGGGAAGCAGTCCCTAGTTGGAGCCGATGTTGTATCTTTTGCTTGTTAAACAAAGGTTACAAATTTTTCGAATTAATTTCTTGGTGAGATTCTTGGGCATTTGCAAATATCCGTGATGAAATGGTTTTATAAGATTCTGGGTTACTTTTAAATATAATTTAACTTTTAATAAGTTTTAATTTTATAAAATATAATTTTAAATTTTAAATAAATTTAATTTTATTGCATTAAAAAGTATTGGCCTTGGTACCGAATCACCAAGTTCAATAAAGGTCGAATGTCCACCAATAAATTTACACCATGTCAACCCCAATATCTATGTACGAGAACCACATTTGTTACCATGTATTACGAGGAGTTGAAATTCAAATCAATAAGTTACATTATAAACTCCACCAATTTAGAATGCCTTGAGAAGTGTGAAATGAAAATCAATGGATTGTGGGGCCCCTCCCTATCTCAATTTTAACCTACCACCCCTTTGCAAAGTTGTTTTATTTTGACCACTTTTACATGTATCTTTATCTCATGTATTGCAAGACCCCCTACTAAAACATTTACCACCTAATACCTCTCCAATACTGTTTCCATACCATTTACCATATTGACTTAAATCAAAGGTGATAATGGAAGGAAGATTTTTATAGCTCTATTTTTTTGGAATGAGATGGTGGGTGAAAGTTTGAGGTAAGAGGAGGCTAGGTTAGCAATTGAAATATATTTTCATGTAGGAAAAATGAGGATACATGTTCCAGAAGTACTTTTCAATAAAAATCATGGAGTTTCCAATGTTATAAAGAAATATTTCCTCACTATGAAATAATTTATAAATGTGAAAATGAAATTTTACAGAGCATACAAATAAATGTTTTTTTTCTATAGATATAAGGACGAAAGAACTTCTAAAGAGGAAAATGAATGGGAAGATAAAAATTGGATAATTTCTTATCCAAAGTTTTTACAGAAGTAAAAGGGGGAGATAAAAACATATTTTCATAGTTTCCGAAACATGGTTGGAGACATGGTTTTCAAAACCATAGGAAGCAAATTAGTAAATGGTTTTCACAGAAAAATGAGAATTATTTACAAAGTTTCATTTATTCATAAGTATACCAAAGGTTGGTATTGAAACGAAATACGAAAACAGGTGATGGTTTGGGTAATTCGTTTTAAATTTCATTTATAAAATTCATAAACAAATAAATGCCATAATGGAGAAGTATTACAAGACATGGTTTTCAAAACCATTGATAGTTTTTAGAGAAGATATTAATTAAGGAAATATTTTGGGATTTGATTTATGAAATTCATGAATAAAAGAAGAGTTTCACAGGTCAAAACAAGACATGGTTTTGTATTGAAGACATGGTTTTTCAAAAACACATGCATGAATTATTATTTTTATGGAAATATGGAAATATGATTTTATATATTTTTAGGAAGTGTTTTTATCAAGATATCTTGTTCCCAAAAACTTAGGATTAATATTTTTAAAACTAAAAAGTGACAGAAAATCAATGATTTCCAAATCATTTCCAAATTTCTCGATAATGGTTAAATCACCTGAAGGATAATTAAGATTACTTGAATTATCAAAGGATTTTATCAAAGGATGGGGGATTAATCAATTCTAAAAAATAGGATCAGTCAACCAAATTATGAGCATATTAACTGAGTTTTAGGGAGCAACTTCAACAACCTCTAGATTCTAATGCAAAAGATCAACATGGAGAAGATTAAGGAAGATTTGTGTCAAAAAATCAAACACTAGTTTCAAGAATAAAGGAAATCAATCAATAATCAGTGAGCTAATTCCCATATTTGGAGGCACAAGACTTTCAATCAGCTCCAAATTTCCTGTAATTATTTAGAGATTATTTTTGTTCTGAGTGAATTTTTTAGATTTTTATTCTAGGAAGCTAGACATGGTCATTTGGGTGTAATGTTCAATATATTGTATGATTTTGAATGTAAAAGGGTTGGCTTTTAATGCCAAAACCCTGCCATTTTTGTAAAGACTTCTATTGTAGAATTTTTAATTGAAGGTTTCTGGCTTCAGTTTCGTCACAAAATTTGTTTCTCATGTATGTCTTTCCTTATGATTTTATAATATATTTATGCATATGTTCAAGGTAACATAGGAGTTAGGGCAAGGCTAGGTCTGAGTATCAACCTCCCTGGAAACCCACTACAAAGTTATCATTATTATGGAGACTAGATAATTCAACAGTTTGTTTAAATTAGTTCCTCTACATCATTTAATTGTTGCCTTTGGTCATCTCTTGAATGTATACGTATTTGGTTGTAGAATTTTTCTACACACATCTATTAAATCTGATTGATTGAGTATTCAGTATGGATACTTAATTATCTGATTTTTCTTCCATTCCTCTACCAAACTCTTTAAATCTACGTTATTTTAACGGAGTTGGATGTTGGCACTTTAATAAAACCTCAGCAAGAGAGGACTTTATTTTTTTAACAGAGATTGGATTCTCATCAACAACCACTTATAGAAATAATATATCTATCCATTCTTCTTCATAGGCTATTGTTTAGTGATAGTGAACAACATTAAAAAGACTCATAACACTTGAGGGAGCACCCTCTAGTTCGAGGGTCAACTTGAACCTAAAGTTTGGTTGAGTTGGTTTCTCAACATGGTTTCTCAACCATGAACTACCTTCGAGAAACAAATACAATAATTCCCACACGAGTTGTGTAAGCATGGCCCTGATTTCATTGGAATACTCCTTGGCTCTTACGGTGTTTTCATTTGAAATGAATTGCCCCAACCGCCTCCGTGTCCTATTGTTGACCATAGATTTCTGGTGTTAGACGATTGAATGAATCGTGGTCATTGATCCAACTGATCCAAAACTGAATAAGGAAGCGGACGGACGCACAGTGACAGAACCGATCAAAATACCACCGTGGCCAAAGCTTGTTACGCTCAAGAAAATGGCAAAGTGCCAACCAGGACGAGTCCCCGAAGCATTTTACCGTCGTGGGAGACAAATGGCCATGGCGAATTCGCATTGGAAAGGTCTCACGATCTTAAATTCACGGCCTTGGAGGATGGTGGGGACCTTAAAAAGCACGTGATTTTGGCGAAAAAAAGAGCGGAGAATGGAATAACCAGGGTTTTTTCTTTTAATGAGCGTAGGAGGAAGAAAAGCCATGACGGGAATGCAGAGAGTGATCTTGAGTTCGCAGCCGTGGAGGACTGCCGGGAACGTAAAAGGTATGAGATATCAGGAACAAGATTCATGGAGGATGAAAAGGCTAGGGTTTCTTCTTTGACTTTGTGTGAATTTGATGAGCGTGGAGCGCACAGGAGGAAGAAAAAAATGGAGGAGGAGAATGGAATGGTCAGCGATCCATTGGTGGTTTTTGGATCGGACCAAATGCTGATGATCTTGTATCGTCTGGATGCACGCAGCTTGTCACAGTCGATTTTGGTTTCTCGTGGATGGCAGGCATTGGCAGCCAGTGACTGTCTATGGTCTAAAAAGCTGTGATTTCGCAATCGACATCGTTGCCTTGTGTCATAATATCTTTCATGTTCATTTAGAAACTGGAATTTTCCAGCAATATTCGTGTCTGGTAGTGCTTCTAGTGTGGAATGTAGCATTCCCTGGGTAACTTTTACATCTTCATTGGTTCCGGTGTTTCTGGGTTTTGGTGTTTGATTTTCTGCTGAATGTAGCCTTCATGCTCCTTCAGTTTATTGACCTGCTTCTGTAGTCTCCAGCATTATTGTAGTAAAAGAAATTTCTTGGATGAACTTAGTGTACACATGCAATCAATTTTTTTGTCGGCCATATTTCACTAACATTATTTTCTTAGGGAAGTTGCTTCGATACACATGGCTTGTCGTCAAGGTGTTAACTGCATTATACGGACTTCCTTTGGCTTAGTGTCCAGATCCGAGGGGTTTCTATTATGCCAAACATCAAGGGGTTAACTGCATAACCCGGGCATTGCCTTTGGCTTAGGTACCATAACCGACTTGTTTTTATCTGTTCTGCCTAGTTTGTGTGGGATTCGCACCTGGGTCATCCACTTTTGATATACCAGCAGAAGGGAACTTTGGTGGATGGCTCAATAGTTCTTCAGCCTCATCAGTGAACCAAGGCCCTGTTCATGTTACAGTATTTGGTTTTCGAGTTGCTCATTGTTGCTGTGGTTTAGTTTTTTGGAAGTGCTTCAAGATGGACACCTCAAGGTCAAGGGTTGCAATGTACTTGTTACTTCGTTTGGCTCAGGTGCCAGATCTGATGGGTAACCAATTTGCCAAAATATATCCAGGACTTGCACTTGCCCTTGTTATTTTGAGTATCTGCCGTTTCAGTTGTGCAGACCACAGTGAGAGTGGAAGCCTGGCATTTGGATGAATGCTCTGTTAACTTTACAAGTGAACCGATGCATTGTTGGCAATTACGTTTGTATTTTTGTGTTAAAGTCAAATCTTGTGTTGTAGTCTTAATTGCATTTTAAAGTTATTTTCATGTTTGGTATTTTCACCAGTAGAACTGAGTTCCCTCTGTGAACCTGAATTTTGTTTTTTCCTTCTTTCGGCCTGTCTTCCCCTTCAAGGAATGGAGCGGCCATTGTCAATTTCAATTGCCGTCAAAAGGGCATAATTTACCTTCATTCATTTTCCTACTGTACAAAGCTCAAAGATCATAAATTCATTTTCCTACTGTACAAAGCTCAAAGATCATAAATACTATATTGAGGTGATTTGAGTGCTCTGCTTTTGTTGTTCTGTTTAGTTTTCTTTCAGATTGAGGGAAAAAATATGTGCATCATGGATACCTACTTCATATCCCATGGATCACCCACGTTGGCCATCGAGGACCTTCCTGTAAGGCATTTCTTACTGGATTGGGGCAAAATACTAGCAGATAAGCCCAAGGCCATATTGGTCATCTCTGGTCACTGGGATACCTCAGTGCCTTGTGTCAATGTTAGTTTTTTTTGTCGGTTGCTAATTTTTCCCTCTTGCTAATTTGCTATTTTTGTGGGAATCTTCAGATCACAAAGTTATTTGTGGGAATCGATACCGAATTCGTATTGTCCATATGCTGTACCGATTTCAATTTGTATTGTATAAAGGAAAAATGATTTCTCATCTGAAAATTATTCTTTTATTCGTCATATGCGCTGCAAAGTTCAGATATATATGTTTTAATATTTCGTAATAAAATTGGATTTCACAGGAAAGAAAACGTGGAAAAAGGAGTGGATTGGCAATTTTTCCTTTCCGATTTTTTTTTTCCCATAATCTGATCGATTCTGTGCATTCCCCTTCGTAAATGTTCTGAAACCCGTAACATATTCTTCGGGAGGCATTTTCCATTCTCTTTTCAAGGCCTCGTACATCTTTTCATCTGAAACTGTAACCTCATAATTTATATCTTTTGCGATAAAAATGGTAAAAATTTAATGAAAATGTAATTTAGTATCTAAAACTGCAATTTCATAATAAAATGTCTAATTTAATATATGGATAATTAAATCTATTTATATCTCACAATTCCATTGAATGCGATTTCAAATTTCAACAATCGACTACACGTTTCCAACGATTTTAAATTCACCAAATTTCAGGAGAGAGCCGAAAGTTGTGAATGTGATCTCAAATTTCAACAATCGACTACACGTTTCCAACGATTTTAAATTCACCAAATTTCAGGAGAGAGCCGAAAGTGAAGCCATATGACAGAACCGCCCCATATACCATGCCTTGGTTAAGTCAAAGTGAGGCCGTAGAAGATTTCTTCCCCACACCCTGGTCTCTCTTTATCTTCCTTAGTCCCTGTATCTCTTCCTCTCTCAACCTCCTTACTTACCCAAACCCATCTCAACCATTTCTCATGTTAAAGTTTGTAGCTACAGGAATATGTGCACATTTCTAACATTAGAAACCGCACATGTTTTGGTGCTAGGAATACATGCATTTTTATACTAAGAATACACACATGTTAAGGAAGGCAGGAGTTTTATTTATTTATTTTTTTTTAGGAATTTTATGTGCAGAGTGACTTGGTTGGTTGGGTTGTTTCAATTATATGTTTGGGGTTATAAATTTAGTGATTTAGATGGTGCAAATATTAATATCTAATTTTTTAGAAAACAAATATGTATTTATATTATATATATTTTTGAGACTATTTTTTTATATAAACTAAATAAATATATTAATATCCAACCTAATCATATAAATTAAATAACTAATAATATGAATAATAAAATTATTACTACTATTAATTATAATCTTGACACATAAGGATATAAAATAGACACCTAAGCTGCAGCTTAGAGGCTGTGGAATATTCTTTCCCCAAACTGCATTTTACACGGGCGACGTCTTTACGAATATTTTACAGAGACTTGCCCATACGGTTGATCAGGGATTTGAATGTCGAATAAAATATTTCAGAGATTAAAGAAAAAAATTTGATTTCTGAAATTTCATTTCTCTATCATCTCAATATATCTTCAAGATATAATAGTGTTTATGTCTATTAGTTGACTTGTACTTTTCTATTGAAAATTATGCTTTCATTGTACTGAAAAAAACTAACTTCCGTATTGTGAAAAATGAGGAAGAACGGTAAAACTAAAGGCTCCTATCGGAAGGCCAAGCCAAAGCTTAGGGTAAACTATACGCTGCAAAGCCTGACAGTGAAGAAAAAATCTTTGTGCCATTTGTAAATGCTCTTATTTCAGGAACATGGTTGATGTATATTTGATATAAAAATCCTACTATACCATTGGAAAATCTTACCCATTCAAATATGCTAATGTGAACTCATTTTAACACAATCACACAAGTGTCGGCTTGGCTCCTGTCTTCAACCTGGGGAGCCCTTGAAAGCCCTAATTGCCTCTAGCGTGAGACTTCAGACTGCATACAATAACTGATGCTAAGCACAACAAAAATTTACAGTCAGATCATAGAGACATTGCTAGCATATACTGCATTTACAGGGAATGAGGAAGTCACCTCCACAGCAAACCCTCAGCGTCTCCACATCTGATAGCACATTAAAATCTTCATCACTACTGCAGAGGGAACTAGCTAACCCTATTGGCAGACACTAAACAACTGTTAGCAAGAGTAAGATCTCTCTGTTTCTGTTATAGAAGCTTTATTGATAGAACCAAGGTCATCTGCCCTTTGCTGATGCTAAGTTCGTACTCATTGAAAATCTTGTCTTTGTATGCCACAACATGTTGAAGACACCACCAATAGTACAAGGCAACTAGCTAACCTAGACACTAAAGCCGCTGCAAACAAGGCAGGCTAGGATCTGACCTTGTCACAAACTTTCTTGACAGAACTGAGGTGAAGCCTCTTGCCCATGCATGTTATGTCCTTAAACTTGCCAAAAACTTGCTCTCTGCATAGATCGTGTTTAGTGACCCTTTGTTTGATGTTGTCACATTAAAGTGATTATACCGGGACCATAAAAGGATTTTAGAACATTCCAACCTATAGATCTTTTACATCAAGATTCAGGTGTTTCATGTTATCACAAAGGATTTATGCCGTGGTGCTGTCTATAATCATGTGCTTATGACTCTTACGAAGCATGGAGGTGGAGGTGGTCTTTCCCTGCCTATCTTTGTTTTTCATCATACACCCTATTGTTGACCATAGATTTGTGGTGTTAGACGATTGAATGAATTGTGATCGTTGATCCAACACTGATCCAAAACTGAATGAGGAAGCGGGATGGACGCACAGTGGTATTCCTCGCGGAGTGACAGCTTCCAGTGAAAGAGATGGCGACGGGGCACTCACAGAGTCAGAACTGATCAAAATACCACCGCGGCCAAAGCTTGTGCTGAAGCTCTTTCCCGTTTCTATAGAAATGCTGAATCGCCTCAAAGAAAAAGCAATGGAGGATGGCAAGATCAAGAAGTGCACCAGTTTCAAAGTGGTGATCGCGCACCTGTGGAGGGCAAGAAGTCTAGCGTTGGAAATGCAGAATGATGAGATTTCCACGGCATTGTTTCTGGTGGAATTCAGGGCCAGAATGGAGCTCCCTCTTCCCAGAGAATACGCGGGCAACGCTGTGGTACCAGGGTATGCGAGAGCAAAGGTGAAAGAGCTCCGGGACGAGCCGTTCTCGACCCTGGTGCACAATGTCCAACGAGGGTTGTCCAGAATAGGCAACGATTATGTTAGGTCTGTGATAGATTGGCTGCAAGTCCACAAAGGGATACCGTGTGCGGTGAAGAGATTTTATGTGGTTGAATGGTGGAGGTTAGGGTTAGAGGATATGGAATATCTGTGGGGAAATCCTCTCCATCTGAGCCTTGTGATGGGCCTGAGCCACTGTTCGGAACTGGTCTCCCCAACCCGAACCAGCAATGTGGTGCAGGTGGCGGTTTCAACGTTGCCATTACTCTCCAACCTTTTCAATTCCCACGCTTCCACCAGCTGTTCCAACTTACAAAGTAACATCCCATCCATCCATTTATCCAGCGATTGACATTTGTGTTTACACTAAGTATTAGCTGTGTTCTTCTTCTTCGTATTTGATGTGTAGCATTCTTGCAAATTTGACTTGTACTTGGTAATTTTTATTCAAATAGTAGAACCATATTTTTATCTGGTTACTTTTTTTTTTATCATATTCTGAACAAGGTTGGTTGGATAATTTTAAGGTTAAATGTTAGATTATCTAAATCCAAACTTTCTTGGGTGTGTTGAGAATGCTTTGGGCATACGAGAATGGCTGGAATCTAATGGTCAGCAGTAGAACTGAGTTCCCTCTTCAAACCTGAATTTTGTTTTTGCATTCCCAGAAGCATTAGCCTACTCGCATACCCCACCCTGCCAATACCAAAATCCAAACAGGATTTAGTTTTTCAGGCCAAGTTTTATCCGAGTATCTTTTCTCAGCTTCCTCTGTTCAGGTAAGAGGCTACATCACATCCTGTGATTTTATGCTCTGTAATTTCCTTTCTTTTAATGGTTTGTTTGCAACGTTCAAACACTTGATTTAGATTTTCTGTTTTTTAACCTCTTTTGAATGGTTTGTAAATATAGTTTAATGATCTTCACTTATCTTTTAATGATATGATTCCTTTTTCAATGCAGTGGCTATTGACGGTTTTGACTTTGGCTTTGGTTTTTCATATCAGATACTATATCAGGTATTCCAGTGATCTCAGACCTTCAAGATTCAAGGTTTCCAGTCTGACACGCGCATTTTTGTTGAGAAAATTAAGATGTTCAAGATATGAAAGATCTGTCAATGTGTGTTGAGAATGCTTTGGGCATACGAGAATGGCTAGAATCTAATGGTCACCAGTAGAACTGAGTTCCCTCTGCGAACCTGAATTTTGTTTTTGCATTCCCGGAAACATTAGCCTGCTCACATACCCCACCCTGCCAATACCAAAATCCAAACAAGATTTAGTTTTTCATTTATGTTTTTCAGGCCAAGTTTTATCCGAGTATCTTTTCTCAACTTGCTCTGTTCAGGTAAGAGGTTACATCACATCCTGTGATTTTATGCTCCGTAATTTCCTTTCTTTTAATGGTTTGTTTGCAGCATTCAAACACTTGATTTAGACTTTCTATTTTTTAACCTCTTTTGAATGGTTTTTAAATATCTTTTAATGATCTTCACTTATATTTTAGTGATCTGATTCCTTTTTCAATGCAGTGGCTATTGACGGTTTTGACTTTGGCTTTGGTTTTTCATATCAGATACTATATCAGGTATTCTAGTGATCTCATCAGATCTGAAGTAATATACCATTCTAATCTGTGTAGGACTTTATCAAACTCAATCTTGAGGAGGAGATGTTCTTGGTGAATTTCTCCAGCCCACTAGATAGTTTTCAAGCTTAATTTTTTTGTGGTTAATGCCTCTGCAGGAGTCTTCAATGCCCTTTTCTGAATCCAAACTTTCTTGGGTGTGTTGAGAATGCTTTCGGCATACGCGAATGGCTGGAATCTAATGGTCACCAGTAGAACTGAGTTCCCTCTGCAAACTTGAATTTTGTTTTTGCATTCCCGGAAGCATTAGCCTGCTCGCATACCCCACCCTACTAATACAAAAATCCAAACAGGATTTAGTTTGATGTTTATCTTTTCTACCAATCATTGAAACTCTTCATGGAAACTTTGTGATTTCTCTAGAGACTATACAGAATGGATTTCCGCACTTTATGCCTTACGGCGTTTTCTTTGCAACATCTGGTGCAAATTCTAGTTTAAACCTTCTTCAGAAGCCTGGCCTCTATATGCTTAGGATTCCTTTCCATTCTTCATCTAGTGGCATGTCAGAGGACTTTGCATCTAATAATTCCTTTTCGATACTCATAATAGATGCATGATATATTTATCCTTGCTCCTTGAAAAGTTTCTTTAGCATGAAAAAAAGATCAAAATGATTTTTGTATAAATCCACGATGCCCTTATCTTGTGATGTGTGGTTTTTTTCCTCCATGTCCTTTTTCCTTTCTTTCATGGCCTTTAGATTGTTGAGAAAATATTCCTTGGGACAAAATATTCCACATTCATAAAAAAAATGTCAAGAAATTATTCTTGTACAACTCCTCACACTTGCTTTTAAACTTTTAAATTTCCTCACACATGTTTTTTTCTCCCTTCTCTATATGTGTCACCAACTTGTATTTGTTTTCCAGTTGGCTTGCTTTGACTACTAGATGAGAGCGATCAATATTTGCCTTGGTGACCTCCTCTTTGGTCATATCACTAAAGAAGTCTATGAATATTTTAGCCTTGCGTGAGATCTTCCCAATATTTACCTTGAGCTCCTTCATTTCTCTATGGGTTATATTAACCATTTCAAGCTTATCGCGCAACAACTCTGTATGCCCCCAACATTTGTTCATTAGCCTTATGATCTTTTCCAAAATAAAGTTTTAGCTATTTTGAAAGAGATATTATTTTTGTTTTCTCTCTTCTGAAGAAACAAATGAGCTTCCAATCCCTTGATTAACTCCCTTGCCCAACTAAGCTCTACTTCAATTGTTATCAATTCTTGCCTCAAATTCAGAGAGAATTGTACCCCTTCAAAGTCTTCTGGTACACTCTAGGAGTCCATTTGATCAACCAGATTATGAAAGAATTGTCTTTGTTCTAGGGCCTCCATATGTCAAGTTTTGGGATGGACACCTGTGTTGGGGTAGCATGCTTCTTCTCCCTTCCCCTTTGTATCTGCATTAGCCTCTGTAGAAGGCAAAGAGGCCATCTAGTGGGTCAGGCTTTATACATAGAGGTAAGTGAATGGCATGGTACCACATGTCATGATGTTAATGTGATAAGGTGGATGTTGTCCTCTTGGATTTCACGACTGATAATGGTCACATAGGCTTCAACAACCAACTTGGGGTTTTGGGCACAAGAGACATAGTTTAAATAGTAAGGATGTTGCCTAGAACTTGCTACTGTGTAGGTGAATAAATTCATGGAAATTATGGGGCCTTCTAAGCCATTCCTTTACTTGGTATGGTTCGAGCTCAAGTTAGTTGAGTTGGAATGAAATGTGAGACATATACTTCATGGCATGGAGAATTGGTGCGCTTTCTTGGATGTCGCTTATATTTCCAGGATTTGTGCTCATATTTTACCAAATTTGGAAGTCACAGGTGGCAGTAATGGAATGTAGGATAATTAACCTAAAATGAGATTTAATATGCCTTTTATAGTGATTAACACCTACCCGGTGTGCATATTTTCTTGGGTGGGAAGGTCTGATGTCATCATGCTGATGTCAATGGAATATGGGTGCAACTAGTATGGCATGAACATGGAACTGTTGGCTAGATTGGGGATCATGTGGTATGTTTTTGCACAACTGGGTGATAG
Source organism: Pinus taeda (assembly GCA_000404065.3). Classification (NCBI taxonomy): domain Eukaryota; kingdom Viridiplantae; phylum Streptophyta; class Pinopsida; order Pinales; family Pinaceae; genus Pinus; species Pinus taeda. The sequence continues at coordinate 14,270 of APFE030391027.1, read as the reverse complement.
GATATTGAAAATTGGAAACGTATGCAAGGCATTCTTGGAAGTGATGTGTGGCATGAGTCACATGCCTTGAAAGTGTTATCTTGTTCACAATTTTAGGGAGTGGAATCACTTGGACTGTCGGATGAGAGGGTATATCCACTGCTAGATCTACCGGAATGTAGGTTAGGTCAAGCATGGATGATGTCAGGGTGATGCATGTTGGTGGTGGGACCAATTGGGAGTATGGTAGGTCCACGTGGGGGTATTAATGGACAAAGTATGATAATATGGCAGCTGATGTAGAGATGATGTGGTGGATGAAAAAAACATGGCTACTAGGTATATGGAGGGTCCACATGGAGGTTGATATGGGATGCAAAGTAGGGATGACGGGACAACATGGAATGGTGGTGGGCCACGAGAGGCTAACTTCAAGGAGGACATGCATCAACCCTTTATATGGGTTAGGAGTTGGCATTTGAAAATGTTGGAGGGATCCAGAGAGCTTGTGGTGCTGACATGTATCTTTTCGACACCACCTATGTGAATTAATATTCACGTAGCTTGATACTGCAAAATTATCTGTGTGGTTAGATGGGAAAATGTCTTAACCATTAGATCTAAGTGGTGTACATCTCCACTAGTACCTCCCTGCTCGCTGGTTCGTTACCCTTGGCTCAACATGCCTAGGTAGAGTGCACCTCCTGGCACTTTTGAGTGGTATGTCTCTCTAGACATTCCCACAAATGTTTGACGCCCATGGGTTATGACATGGAGTGGCCTGACGTCATGCGCCCATGCTAGAGGTTGTTTCCAGTGTCGATGAACGACCACCTCTTGAGTTTCTTCTTCAGACACTCATCCCTAGTCTCAAAAATTCTTTGCAGGGGTGTTGTATTTAACACCAACACTTATAATATGGTTCACTGGAGCCCAATCCCTATCCTTAAATAAATGAATACACTTAAATTTCTAGGATATTACAATGTTTTATTGAAACACTTGTATATTTTTCCAAAAAATGTTCCTTGGAGAACTATCAAGGGTTCATTTATAGTGTTCTCTTTAACTTTGAGTTTAAAGATAGAAATTTCAACAGTGCAAATATTTTCATCCCAATGATTTTGAATGCAATTATTGTTGAATGTTCTCTGCGAATGCACTCCATAATATAATTTTCTATCCAAATGTTTGATTCTTTATATACAGTTGTGCTAGAAATTCATGATTGATAATGATACTTATCTGTAAAGAGATGTGTATTATATTATTATGAATCTTTGAAGCCTAGTCATATTTCAAGTCCTTTCTTCTTCTATTTTTATTTATTTTCTTTAATTTGATAATTTATTGTTAAAAACGATTGCAACCTTTATAAATATGAAGAGGGAAAATTGTTCCCTCAAAATTTTATCTTGATATTTGGCCAATATCAAGGATCAAGAAGTAATCACCTAGAATGAAAGGAAGAGGAAAAAAACATATGATCACATAAATAAAGATTTTTTTGTTTCTCAAATGAGTCTAAGCATATAAAAATAAACAAGTAGTGGGACAATTTTAGGTATGCATTATATTATTTGTGCAACTAGCCTAATTTGTGATCATTGGGTGTAGTAGGAGGTTCACATGGGGAGTGGAAACCCCCTTATCAGAAGAGGTTATAGTGATGGTGAAGCTTTTGAAAAAGGAAATTTGGATGGTTTTTTGCATCTACTTTTGGTTATTTTCAACACATTGTTTTCTATTTTAACAACCTTTGTGCATGGTCATATAGCCCATGGTTTTACAATTACAATTAACAAATTGTGGTTGTAATCTAATGTGATGTAATGAATAAGAGGTTTTGGATTATACATTCTCTTGTAAATAATGAATTTGATTGATTATAAAATATTAGAGTTGTATCTCTAAATGGTCAATTGTTTTCTTGATATGGGTTTCCTGGGTAAATCATTGTGTAAGATATGATTTCCATTGATTTACTTTTTTATTTATTAAAAATATTATATGCATTGTATTATTGTATAAGGTTTAAAATTTACACTTATTTTGAAAAAAATATAATCCTAAATGTTTTTATGACTTCATAATAATACTATTGTGTAACTACTTATAAAAAATCATTGCAAAATTGTTAGCTTTAAGGATAATAAAACATTCTTTGATTTGTTTACATAGGATAATTGTTTTTTTTTAAGATACAAATCAAAAATTCCATTGGTGTATCTCAGGGGGGCTTACAAACTATTAGAACAAAGAACAAACTAGCATTAGTCATCAAATTGAATCTATTTAAGAGGTATGATAGAGAAATATGGATGTACCTAAGACTCATGCTAATGCACATTGGATGTAACTTATGAGTGGTAAATTAGATAGTGGGTTACATCTCTTATGTCTCTTTTATTGTTCTAATAAATGTCTTAGTTACAAATTACTTACTTCTCCAAGAGGGATAAGGTAGGGACTTTTATTGCTCCCTATATTTTTCCTCTTGATTGCAAAAGCTTTAGGTAGAGCTATACTAGAAGAGAGAATAACATGTTAAATTGAGGGATAAATATAGTTAGGATTATCTCATTGATGCATCGGTTGTTCCATTAATGATAATGCTATTTTTTACTGATGGACCTCCTGTTGAAATATGTAACTAGGTTCGGTATTCATAATGACATACGTAATCATGATTTTATGTATTTAATATAATGAGAAACATAAATTTATTATTTTTGACCTTAAGGCATGGTTTTCATGCTATTTTTAGGCCAAGATCCCATTGTGAGCTCCTAGGGCTTTTCATTGAGTCTGCATTTCATTAAACTCGTTATCATGTATGAAAGACCCATTTGGGACATGTTAGATATTGAAAAGAAAATTATTCGAGTCAATGTTAGAGTCAAAAGACACTCCAATACCTTGTCACAAGTGCTACAATAATTTAGCCTTCAAAAGGAGTAGTCAGCCTATCTAGAAGGACAAGTTGGCCTAGGTGTTATGTCAATTAAACCTACAATCAAGGGTCAAGAAACCTATGTATAGAAGAATTCAACATCATTCCAAAGAACATCAATCAAGCATTGATATCAAGAAAAGAAGTGCGAAGGAAGGGTTAAAGGAAGCCTCTTGAGTAGTGAGTAAAAGAAGGAGAATATTGAAGTATTATAGCATTGTTTGTGGGTCCCTCATCTAACATGTACAACTGCAATTAGGGTTTCTATAGTAGTGTATAACATAAATTGAAAGAAGCCATATTATAATTCAAGTATAGATTATTCTGCTATCCGAATTCACAAGGAGAAGAATATAAGTGAAGTGAAGGAGAGAAGCCAATGATGTTTCCCTCATCATGTCTCATGTGTAGCCTAGGGTTTCTGAAACAAGGGTCGTAAAGTGTAGAAGTTGCAGTCAAGACGAAATTGTATAAAGGTAGTTCGAAGTTGTAGTCAAGGTGTTGGAAGGTCAAAGTCAAATACTACAAAAGAGCACCTAAATTGATTTGACAAAAGAGACTATGTTGAATTAGTCTTGGAGGAGTCTTAGTCAAGGGTCTAGGTATTGTAATTTATCAATTGAAGGTATAAGAAGAAAAATTCTTGTGGGTTTTCCTCAAAGTTGGAGAGTTTTTGGCCCTAGATGATCGCCTACATATTATGCCTTTTCCTTATTGTTCTTTATGATTTGGTAGTCTTTTTATGAAGAAAACACTAATAATAAACTAAAGAAGAAGAAGCAAATTAATTGAGGTAAAAATAAATCACAAAAAATTATCAAGCAATAGAAATCATCCTATGTTGCTTCCCTTAGATTTATCAGCATGGTATCAGAGCTAAGGAGAAAACTCGAGAAAGGGAAGCTCAAAGAAGGGCACTCAAGGGTAGAAGCACTAGAAGATCATTAAGAGCTGAGGTAGTAAGGTAAGGAAAGGCAACTTGAAGAGAGGCATCAAAAGGAGTATCAAGAAAAGTCAAGGCATCAAAGAAAGTAGTGAATCTTCAAGAATACTTCAGGGTCGAGTTCAAAAATAAAGCTTGATAAAGTTATGGGCACAAAATTCTCAAGGTGTTATATTAAAATAACAAAGAAGTTAATATATCTCTATCAAGATGTTGAAAGGAACCAAACTCATTCCAAAATCAAACAAAAGTTATGACTACAATATTTTCCCTTCACCATTAAGTAGACTTACAAATTGTGGGAAATGATAATAAAGTGATTTATGAGGGATATTAAATCATTGTTTCAAGATGTTGAAAGCATAATTCAAATACTCAAAACCGATATCAAAATCAAACATCTGAGCCTTGAAAAAAAGGACATTTTGCATTTTATCTAAAGGGATATCCTGCTAAAGAAACTTTAGAATTAAGTATCTTGACATCATCATAATCACCATTTAATGAAGACAGACAAGATATATCATATTCCTTTCACTAATTGCAAAACTAAAGTTTGGGGTGAGTCAAACATCTATGGAACTAAGAGTTCAAACATCAACCATTCAAATATGCTTGTTCTCTATAGAATGATCAATCATTCAATAACGATAACCTTCCAATGGAAGTGCCTTCACAATCATTTAATACATTCCAAAAGGTAGTGAAACGAAGAACCACTAGACATTAGATAAACATAGCAAGAAGATTCTCTATTGTGAAGATCTGTAGCAAAGAAGTCTTGTCACGGTCAACATAGCAGAAAAGTGCTCATAGAAAAGCAAGTCCCATCAAAAGAGTAGTCATATCCCTGGTTGAAGCCTCATTAAAATAAAGTCTTGATGGTAGCAAAGGGTCAATAAAGATCACAATACCTTTGTGAACTAACCATGGAATTTTGATGAACTAAGCACTACAGGTAGGTATCCATGAGGTATGTATAATACTTTTTACTTATTTTTAAGGGTCCATCATAATATGTTTTAAGGGTTAAAGTTATGGCTCTAGGGTTTGTATTTTGAACTATAGATGGCTCATAAGAAACCCTAGCCTTAAAGTAATTGTTCCCTATGATTTGAGCTCTAGTGTTTGTTAGGATTATAGGACATGGGATAAGCACTACGATGACATGAAGATAAAATAATATGGTCTACGATTTGAAGTTAAGAAACCCTAGATGACCTCTTGATTGCATAAAATCTTAGAAAGGTAACTTGACATCATGTTTTCGTATTGTATACTTTTCTTGGTGTGTTTGTCAATAAATATTGAAAGTGCAAGAAATGAAGATGGATGGGATGATCCTTTGTTTTAAAAGGACTGATGGAAGGAGGGAACTATATGGACCGTTGGGAACTATTCATGATGTAATTATGGATACCTAGAAGAAATAGAAGGTGGAAGACATCTACCATGGTTAAATAATTACAGTCAGATAGAAATCATAGTAAAGTATGATAGGATGCATCATATTAGAGATGAATGGAAGTAATAGATCATGACATCATTAAAATAAGATAGATGAAGTAGAAATCTATATCAGTCTTCAAAAAGAAGGAATAAGCTCTTTGTAGCCTCATTAAAAACATAAGTAGTACTTATGGGTAGATTCATCTAACATGAAAATTCATCACACATCACTAGGAAAGGAGAATTTGTATGATGAGGATAATCAAGATCCTTTGTTGGAATGTTCATTAGAAGGTCAACTCTCTTGGAAGAAGCAAGTGTCTCGCAAAGAATTCAATCTTGTATGGGATTCATTATTTAGAAGGGTGATAACATGATGAAAAAGAAGAAAAATAGGTCAAGATGATTGAAGAACTCTCAATCAAGGAAAGAAAGCTATTGAAGAAAGCCTAGATGTCCAAAAGAAGGAAAGAGGTAAGTATGCATGTATTTAATTGAGTCATGCAATCATATAGTTGCATGGTAAATTCTCTACATCATGAGCATGATCAAAGAAAAGTGATCTCCTTCTTTGGAAAGATACATGAAAGCATGGTTCATATATTGACTAGATGAAATCAACATAATATGTCCTCATATGGAATATGAGGTGGTTGACAAAGATGAAGGAACTATGGATAGAAGTTCCTAGGGAACAATATGTGAAGAAAGAAAGAAGAGATCATCAAAGATGTAACTATGGTCACATAAGAAAAGGGAATCAACTTCTGATGACTAGAAGGAATTGGTATGACATCTCCATGAAGAAGACCCTAATAAGCTCTGTAAAGAAAGGAGACCCTTTACATAGGAATTCTTGGAGATGTGTTATGAATATGTAGGATGTTGATGTTGTGAGAAAGATGTCATGATGAGAGGCCATCACAAAAGGTAATTTTGATTTGATGCTCATTTTTTATTTTTGAACAACATCTGGAAGGGTTAATGCAGGGCTACCAAAAGGGAGTTGTAGATGTCATCTACAACTAGTACTCATGTGGTGGGATAGAAGATCCTGAAGGAAACATGACATGGAAGAGATATTTATATGAAGGAAATCTAGATGTGGACTAAAATATCCCTTTGTGATAAAAAGAATGATGACATGACTAACTTGAGGAAAATGATGGATGGTTTGTGCCCTACAAAAAGAAGAAGGCTCTACAATTTTTGAAGATGAATTTAATGACATTGAAAGAAGGAGCTCTACAAGCAACTGAAGGTCCCATGATCTCCACCTAGAGCAGAAAGTTGTTGGATGCAAGTCCTTGGTTAAGAGGGAGCTTGCGTGCATTCCTTTTATAGGAATGAGTTACTTCATAGGAATGGGTATATCCTCCCTAGTTGAGAGAGAAAATATAAACACAACATTCTTATATTCACTGTGAGAAGAGAAATTGAGAAGAGGCCTAGTAATCTTAATAGGGATGATGGTTGGAAGATTAATAGTTGTTAGGTTCCTTCCCTTTCCTCTTAGTTTCTTTTCCTTTTCTTTACTCTTTGTCATCTTATCGTTTATTTTTTCATATGATTTCCCCTAGGGTTTATTAGTCCTCCTTTGTCTCTATTCTCCCTCTTGGTTTTATTTTTCTCTATTTATTTCCTTTCGACTTTAAAGTTCTTTTAGTTATTTTCCCTGTAAGTTAATGTTTCCACTTAATACTATTATTCAAATAATATATATATATATATATATATATATATAATATTATATATAATTATATATTCATTCATTCTCCATTTATGCCTAAATTCAATATTTTTAGAGACCATTAAAAATAAAAATTACACAAATTGCTATTGTATTTATTTATTTTATAAACCCAAATTAGTTTTTAATAGTTACAAAATCTATTTATTATTTGTTTTTTATGAGTCTATAATATTTAATCACTGTTTTGACTAAAAAGATTTTCTTAAATAATGTTTATTATATTTAGTGGCTTGTTATAATTCTTTCTTTCTTTATATTTATATATTCTTGGTCATATTATTTTATTGATTATAAGTTATAATGAAAATTTTTTAGTTAAAATTAAATTAGTTAAAAAATAAGTTTCAATTTATTTATTATTCTTCACTTTTCTTCACCAAGTCAATTTAATGGTTTTATAACTGTTTTTCCTTATAGTGTTAGTTTGATCACGTTAATATACATCGACATTTATGTAAAATTGAAAAACTATAATTTATTCCAAAATTTAGTTCTTCATTTACATAAAGAAAAATCAAAACTTTGAATAATTAAAATGCTCTAAATCTAATTGTTATAATCCTTTTCCTAAAATTTAATCATATTGCGAATGTTATTTATTTAAATTATATTATTAGATTCTAATTTTCTTTATTTAAATTTTGTATTTTTGTATTTTCAAACCATTTAGTTAATACATCAACTTTCAACCATCTAATCGTTCCATAAATCCAGAATCCAAAACCTAATTTTCTTTATTTAAATTTTGTATGTTGCATTTCAAACCATTTAGTTAATACTTCAACTTTCAAGCATCTAATCGTTCCATAAATCCAAAATCCAAAACCTAATTTTCTTTATGGTTTTGATGCAGGAGCATTCAGCTCACAGTGACGAGGCAGAAAGACTCCAACCAGGTTCACGGGCGGGACACTGAATGGTTAAATTTTGCTGAAGATAATTTTTCTTTTTACTTTATTTTACAAGTCAGAAACAGTTAGATGATTTACTTTCTAGTTAGGATTACTGTTAGTTTCATTGTCGATTTAAGGGTAGTTTCTGTAATTAGGAAAAATAACTCTTAATTGCTTTTACAAGTCTTAAAATATTCAAACAATTATGGTTACAAATAGGAACAGAAGCATGTAATTGACTTTGTAACGGAAAGAGATAAACTGCAAGCCTTAACTGAATACAGAGGCTATAAAAGCAAAACATACATGTAAAGAAAGGGTCTTTTTTTTAAAGTAGAGAACAAGTTGAGTAATTGAAGAATAGAATCGTCAAAGCATTCAAAAGTACCTGAAGATTACTGTCCATCTATTAACTCCTAAATTATTGATTTGATCTCTCGCACATAGTTACTGAGATTTTACATTTCTGTAAACTAAATGTAACATTATGATTGCTGAACGAATATGAACTGTATTCGAAACCGTTGCCAAACAAGCACACAGGGGTATAGTTGAAGAATCATAATTACGAAATCGAGTCCAGCAAGCAAGTAAATAATCCAGTACAAGAACCAAACGCCAGCGACGTAATACAACGATAAGAGAAGGCTACAGGTACCCAACAAATCATTTCCTTTTCCTTTCATTAAAAAAACAGTTTACATTTGTATTGCCCATAAACATTACGACATAGTTGAAAACCAAAGAGTAGAGGTCCCTTAAGGATTAGAGAGATTGTCATAATCAAAACCGGATCAAAATTTGCTCAGCCATTACAGACAGACAACAGAAAGACAAAACCCTCGTTAGCGTTTGACTACAGACACAAAACTACGGTTTGTTGAAGCCGCGTTGCAGCCAGTGAACCCATTACAGACAAACGATGGCAGACATGAAAACCATCGAGCTCAAACAATAAAATAACAGACGAACCATATACATAACAGAGACCTCGAGACAGACTAGCAAAATAGGTTTCAGGCCTACCAACTTTCACGCCATCAAACATTTCTGAAGACGGAGACGTACGCCCTCCAGGCCACCATAGAAGACCTTCAACCGAACAAAAGAAGGTGAGTCAGGGTTCAACAGAACCAGGAAGGACGAAACCCTCGACAGAAAAGCAAAACCCAATGTTATAGAAATTAAAGGAAGACGGGAAAGGAAACCTCACCTGGAGACCGCGTGACGAGTGACCATAAAATCGAACCAGAGAACGCCATAATGAACTGAAGACCAGAGGAGCAGTTGGGTTTAGACCCAGAACGAAAAGGGAGCAAATATTGAAACAGAGAACAAGCAAATACCTCTAGCAGAGGTTGGATAAACATTGCCATTGGTCCTGTCCGAGCAGCAGAGCATATCCAACAGTTCATAACCCAAGAATCGTTATCAAGACATATACGAAAGCCAAAGACCAGAAGAACAACAACACACGCAGGAATGGAATAGAACCAGCTGAATACCAGTGTTAAAATAACCAACAGTTACAACAAATATGGCCAGGCCAAGAACTTGAACTCATTCATTTAAAACAGAGTAACCGAGCAAGCAAACAACTTACCAGAGTTTGCAGAGGAAACCCAGAGTCGAACACAGTAAATGCATATAGGAGGACAAGTAGGCAAACGCGCAAAGGAAGCCCCCATCCACAACCATAACGAGTATAAAATCAACTCACAACCATGAAACTGTGATTCAGGACCATTAGAAGCCGAATACAACACCATCGACAAAATTTCATCACGCAGAGCTCGAAACCCTCAGAATGACAGCAAGAATGACAAGAACAATCGAGAAACCGATTAAGGGTTAGGGTAATATCGGTTACCAAGGCGGAAGGACTGCGTATTTACTCCCGCAGTTAATGCTCAGCTACCAGCTATTGAGCGCGGGAAAAGACCAACCCCAAATACAACCACGTAAGCGTCCAAGTGGCACATTCAAAGCGTAAAAGGTAACGACAGAGTGGGATGGGTCCCATCAGAGTGGTATCAGAGCTAGTTGAGTTGAAAAGATTTGGGAGAAATGGATATAGGCAGACGAGGACGAGGCAGAGGTGCCTGTAGGATGGCAGATGAGGCGTTGAGAGAAGAACTCAGAATTCTTACTGCTCGATTAGAAGCAGTATAGGCAGGCAGAAGGAGAGATCCAGAGTTAGGTGATGTGAGTGACGAAGAAGTGGAAGCACCAGCAGATGGGGCTGAAGGTGACTCACCAGAAGTAAGATTGTTGAAGTCTGTATTATTGTCAAATAGTAAACCAAAACCAGAATTACCAACCTATGATGGCAGTTTATCGATTGATGTAGTATTATATTGGATTAGCGAGATGGACAAGTACTTTGAATGCGAAGAAATTAGTGAAGACAAAAGGACACGCAACCCTGTGGTGGGACAGTGTCCAGAATGAGAGGAAGAGGTTGAACAAGCCTCCGATAAAGACCTGGGCAAGGATGGTAGCTAAATTGAAGGGCAGATTTCTGCCAAGAGATTATCAAATTGCATTACATAGGCAAGTTCAGAATTTGAGACAGAGAGGTCTGACAGTGAAAGAATATACGGAGGAATTTTATCGAGTAAACTTGTGAGCAGGATATACAGAGGATACAACAGAGAGGACAACAAGATATGTGAATGGGCCGAGGATGGAAATTTTAGACGAAATAAGTATTCTGTCTCCCAACAATACGGAGGAGGCATATCAGAGTGCAGTTAAAGCAGAAGAAAAGCTTAACCGAAGACAGAATGCTCGGAGAGGACGTGGGTCTAACAGAGGAAGAGGCCAGTCCTATGGTAGGGGCCGAACTGCCAGCAACAGCGAGGAAGCCAGCAGTTCGAAGACTTCGGGAACAGCAGAAAAAGGAGATGGAACGAGGGGTGGCAGATCATTTCAGCGCAGTAGAGGAACTGGTCGTGGAAGGGGAACTGGATACCAGTGTTATAGATGCCACAAGTGGGGGCACCGCTCTTTCGAGTGCCCAGAGACAGATTCAACTGGACAGCGAGGCACATATATGGCACAGCCAGAGGAAGCAGCAGCACCTCCTCAAGAGGCAGAAAATGCCCCAGAAACAGGAGAAGCTCTAGTGCTGCATAAGGTGTTGGTGAAGCCAGTTGATGAGAGTATTGAACAGACGCAACGGAAAGCTCTGTTCAGAACAGTTTGTAAGACGCAAGGTAAGTGCTGTAAAATGATAATTGATAGCGGAAGTACTGACAATCTAGTGTCAGTCGAGATGGTGGAGAAGTTGTGGCTGAAACATCTGAAACACCCCACTCCATATCGAGTTTCATGGTTACAGAAAGGACACCAGTTGCTGGTGGATGAACAGAGTGAAGTGGAATTCCAGATAGGACGTTATAAAGACAAAATTGTTTGCAACATTATGCCAATGGACGTATGCCACATTTTGTTGGGCAGACCTTGGTAGTATGACAGAAAAGTGACACATGATGGGGTATTGAATTGTTATAAGTTTGAAAAAGACGGGGTTAAACATACCATTGTGCCTATCAGAGAGGAGAAAGAGGCAGTTGAAGGAAATGAACCAAAGGCGTTACTTATGAACGGAAAACAATTTTTGAAACAAGTTGAAAACAGTGAGATGAATTTTGCTGTAGTAAGAAAGACTAGGACAATTTTGTTACACACAGAAATCACAGATTTGCCTATAGAAATACAACAGATGTTGGAAGAGTTTACAGATATAGTAGTAGACGACTTGTCGGATAAGTTACCTCCCAAGCGGAGCATTAGTCACCACATTGATTTCATACGAGGAGCCAGCTTACTGAATAAGGCAGCTTACAGAATGAGCCCCAAGGATAATGAAGAAATCAGAAAACAGGTGCAGGAGCTATTGGATAAAGGATTGATCAGAGAAAGTTTGAGCCCATGTGCTGTACCAACAGTTCTCGCCCCCAAAAAGGGAGGAGAATGGCGGATGTGCACTGATTCCAGGGCCATCAATAAAATCACCATACGGTACAGATTTCCATTACCACGTATGGATGATATGATGGACTGTTTGTGTGGGGCAACTTACTTTTCTAAGATAGATTTAAAAAGTGGATATCACCAGATTCGGATACGTGAAGGAGACGAATGGAAGACAGCTTTTAAAACAAATGAGGGCTTATATGAATGGCTGGTCATGCCGTTCGGATTAAGCAATGCGCCCAACACCTTCATGAGACTCATGAATGAGATGCTAAAGGAATATATAGGGAAATTTGTAATTGTTTATTTGGATGACATACTGATTTTCAGTAAGACGCGAGAAGAACACCTCCAGCATGTGCGTAAAGTGCTAGAGAAGCTACAGCAGAATAAGTTATTGATCAATCTGAAGAAATGTATGTTTTTGCAGAGAGAACTAATTTATCTGGGGTTTGTGATAGCAGAGAACGAATTAAAGATGGATCCGGAGAAAGTGACGGCAACAGTGAATTGGCAGTCACTGAATAATTTGTTCGAGGTACGAAGTTTTCACGGATTAGCGAGTTTTTACAGAAATTTTATTAGAGATTTTAGCAGAATCTGTGCTCCTATGTTGGAGAACATAAAAAAGGCCAGCCAACCTTTTCGATGGACAGAAGCGGCAGAAAAGAGCTTTCAGCTATTGAAGAGGAAAATAATGAAAAGACCGATTCTCAGGCTACCAGACTTTCAAAAACTATTTCAGGTACGTTGTGATGCAAGTGGAACAGCAATTGGGGCTGTACTCAGTCAGGAGGACAGACCAGTGGCGTTCTTCAGTGAAAAACTGAATGAGAGTAGGCAGAAGTACTCCTCATACGATAAGGAATTCTACGCAGTAGTACAGGCGCTAAGACACTGGAGGCATTACTTGTTGGGAAATGAGTTTGTGTTGTTCTCAGATAATTTTGCATTACAGTATGTAATGCAGAAGCATAAACTTAATCATAAGCATGCCAAATGGGTGGAGTACTTACAGAGCTTTAATTTTGTACTGAAGCATATCAGTGGGCAAGCGAATAAGGTAGCCGACGCATTGAGTAGAAAAGATTTACTATTGCAGGAAAGCATTGCGCAGGTTTTGGGATTTGAACATTTATGGGATCTTTATAAGACAGACCCAGATTTCAGAGAAGCTTACGAGGCATGCCAGAATCCTTTAATAAGAGGAAACAGTCCTTGGTTGGACTATAATATACAGGAGAAACTACTTTTCAAGGGAGGACAACTGTGTATCCCCAACTGTTCTATGAGGGAGAATATCATTCGTGAAAAACACAGTGGGGGATTGGCTGGACACTTTGGTATTGACAAGACTCTAGAGCAACTTAGTCACTTTTACTTTTGGCCGAGAATGAGACGGGACGTACAACGTTTTGTGGCTAAGTGTAAGGTGTGTCAACTAGCGAAAGGACATAGCCAGAACACAGGACTGTACACGCCGTTGCCTATTCCAGGCAGACCTTGGGATTCTGTGAGTTTAGATTTTGTATTGGGGCTGCCGAAAACACAGAAAGGGTATGATTCGGTAATGGTAGTGGTAGATCGTTTCTCGAAAATGGCACATTTTGTACCTTGTCGGAAAACTAGTGATGCCACTTACGTGGCCCACTTGTTTTTTAACGAGATTGTCCGATTACACGGGTTACCAACAACCATCCTATTAGACAGAGATGTAAAGTTCACGGGACATTTTTGGCGTACCTTATGGAAGAAAATGAACACCCAATTAAGCTACAGTTCTGCTTACCATCTGCAGACCGATGGGCAAACAGAAGTTGTGAACAGAAGTCTAGGAAATCTGTTACGCAGCTTAGTTGGAGAAAATTCTAGAATGTGGGACCGAGTGCTGGCACAAGCAGAATTTGCTTACAACGATTCGCCGAATCGTAGCACGGGTCTCAGTCCCTTCCAGATTCTTTATGGTATGCACCCTCGAGGAGTGCATGAGCTTCGGGATCTTGGTTTACAGGAACGACGGAGTGCGGATGGCGAAGATTTTGCAAATGCGATGCGAGATTTACATGAACAGGTCAAGGCAAAGTTACAGGACAGCAGCTTGAAGTATAAGGAACACGTAGATCTGAAGAGGAGAGAAGTTCATTTTGAGGTAGGGGATGATGTTCTGGTACACTTACGCAAGGAGCGGTTTCCCAAAGGTACGTATAACAAATTGAAATACAGGAAAATAGGACCTTGCAAGATCTTGCGGAAGTTTTCAGCGAATGCCTACGAAATCCAGCTACCACCTGGAGTAGGCATATCACCTATCTTCAATGT
>APFE030391021.1:0-13149 GCA_000404065.3 Pinus taeda | reverse complement strand
TGTAGCATTTCTTCCTCTTCTTCATGGGTCATGCTAGAGCTTTCAGGTTGCTTACTAGGTGTTTGCATTTTCTTTCCTCGGGGCATCAGTTATCGATAATAATTCTCTACTATGCCTTTTGAATTCCTTCAAATAAATTTTCAAACCAAGCTTAAGCAAAAATTAAAAAAAATCTACACACCGTTTTTCACTTTGTAGGAGCTCGATATTGTCTCTGATGTATCTCTGTACTTTTAGATCATCCAATTCTGAAATTGTGACTTGCAGTAGCCATATGTGTCCTCTTTCCAATTCCACCAGTCTGGTCCAAATTGGATTCTCCAAGGAAGAGTTATGCAAAATCTCCCACAGTGATTTGATTATAGACTAGTTTAGTAAAGCGAGCCTGTACGACATGCCACGAGTCACTGTTTTGACCTTTCGCTCTGAAAGATATATACGAGAAACTACAGTTTGTCCTCTTTCTACACTTTGTTAAGAAATTTCAATTTGATGCTTAGAGAGAAGGTTATGACAATTTTCGCTAGGTCACCTATTTGGAATGTAATTCAGGAGTCTGCAAAAATACCAACTTCCTTAGATCATATCTCTGTAAATATAGTGCGAAAAGCTCAGAAATTCAGATACGAGGTTCAGCGCAATTTCTTCTCAAATGGGTTTTTTTTTAGCTTCTGAAATGTCGTAGAAAAAAAGTTATAGTGAAAATTCCACGATGATCTATTTGGAGCAGCGAAACCCTAGAATCCAAAGCTCTGATACCAAATGTTATGAAACCAGCTCAAGAAAAAGATAGAAAAGATAGATCAACACCTTATAATTTAGCCTCTTCGAGGGGGCAACCTCCTTTACATTACATAAATGAACAATTCTTGGATGATTCAAATGACAAAGCCTCCTTTCTATATATAAGAGTCTAAGGGGTCACAATATAACCCAACCAACCTGACAATAATAATATAAAGCCACAAAAATAACAATAGAGGGATTCTATGGGGCACAATAATAAAATTATGGGGACAATAGGGGCACAACAATATTAATAAGGGATACAACTACAATAGTAATGGGGTAATCACTAGTATTAGAGGGACCCAACAGACTACTTCAAGCACATTAGGTTTCTGCCAAGCACATTTTGAGATATTTTCATGGGACGATCAATCTTGGTCTAAGTTATACTAGAGGTCATGTAGAATTGCATGGATGCAATGATGCTAACAAGGGATGGAAACATTATTGATAAGAAGAGCACATCTAAGTGTTTATTTAGCTTACGATCTACCATGGTATCTTGGATGGGTAAGAAATAGAAGTCCATGGCTTTGAGTATGGTAGAGCAAAAGTATATTGATGCTAGCATGGCTAGTTGTGAGGAAGTTTTGTTTAGAAAGCTCTTTGGAGAGATGTTTGAGTAGGTTTTAGATATGACAAGGATATATTGTGACAACAAGAGTGGGATACCATTGCTAGAAAATCCCTTGTTTCATGACAAGTCCAAGAATGTTGAGATTAGATATAATTACATACATGACATGGTGCAAAGAGGATCCATGAGACTTCATCGTATTTCAACTGATGAGCATATTGTAGAAATACTCACTAGGACTTTGCTGAAAGGGAAGTTCTTGGTCTTTAGAGAGAAGCTTGGACTTATGGATCTGACCCTTCTGGTAAGGGTATTGGCTAATCGAGGACACTAAGATATGATCTTCCCCCTTTCTGAGATCCTAGGGTGAGGAATTGAGTTGAAGAGTTATTGGGGCTGAGGGAACCCATAGACAATAGGTGTGTATGATACTTACCTCACGGTAAGTGTGTATCTTCCCTATTTTCATCTTAGGGCGTGTCCGATCCTTACCTCATGGTTAGTGTGTATCTCCCCATACCAAGTATACACTTGTATGCATCCTACCCACAAGTTGGGATTGTTGGGATTGTTCCTAAACACCTGTCAAATCGGTTGAGATGATGACATGGGCATGTCTTATCCTTACCTTGCCTTGGGTTGTGTTTGATCCTTAAATTATAAAGTAAGTGAGTATCTCCTCTCACGGTTATGGATAGAAGTGTTCTACTACTTGACTCTTTAGGGTCCTGATGGTCAGATCAATAGACAATAGGATAGTTGTGATCCTTACCTCACAATAAGTTGTGCCTTTCCTATTGTCCTTATGATAGTGGGTTGAGTTAGGTTCCTCTATCATGTGGGTTAAGTTGGAACTCCCTGATGACGTTGATTTCAGGTGGTAGCAATGGATCCTTGATGAATTGAAGGTGGTAGCTTGAGATCCCCTTCAATGTAAAATTCTTCTTCTTTTTTATTCGAGAGTGTTCAACATATGAGAAAAGATGAGCAAAGATGGTTTTTTATATGGGACACATGTTGCAATCGATAATTTATCCCTAGCTAAGAGGGTGTGTCAATTTGGTAGCTTAGGGACAAATTCCATCCTTTGGACAACCTTCCTCATCAAGAAAAGCCCCTCCTGGCCCTTGGAAGAATTTAATTTAGTTAAAGAAAAATATATTTTTAATATGAAAACCCACATGTGCACAAAAGGATAGATCAGCCCTAAAGAGAAATTAGACACCCTTGTATGGGTATAAATACAAGTCAAGAGAACCTCATTTGGACATCATCATCAAGCATATTCTTCTTCTCTCTTCTTTGGGTTGGCTTGGCTCGCACAAGTGTAAAGTGGTTTGGGGAAATTGGTTGGTATGGGTTTGAAATTGCAAGGTCTAAGCTCACACTCATGAATTAGGGTTTGTGTCTGTAGCCATAGTGTTGGAACAAGAAGATTTCAGTGGTAGCAGAAGACATATAGGGCTATGTGCAGCTGGAGAATTTTAGCCACCCACATGATTTCTAGCTGTGAGTGGTCAAGACCTAAGGTTTCTATTAACAATTGACTACAATGAATGCAGTTGATTATGGCTTGGAATGTTAACTCTGATCAATATTATTTCTCGGCTCATCTCTTGGATTTTGTTAGCTTGGTTTTATTGGATAATATTGTGATTGAAGAATCGGAATATTGTACTCTCTCTTTGTTGGACATTTTATGAAATAATAAGAAGAATAATTTGAAATGGGTTTCCTATTTTTCCTTGGTCTTTAACCAAACCTAGTGACTCTTATTTGTCTCTTCTTTTTCATTGCATTTATTTTTCTATCTACAATTGTTATTGATATTTGGAAGATTAAATTGTGTTGTAATATTTCTAATTAAATATAATAATTGGGCCAAAGTGATGTTAGCAACATAGAACAACGGTAAAATTAACATTATGAAAACTCTAAAAACTGAGGTTTTAGGTAACTATATCTTCATAAAATACCTTGGAGATCTAGTTAAAGAAAACAAATAGCACCTCACACAAATTGAGATATTTAAGGGTGTGGGAGAGAGTTTTATAAATTCTTCAAACATTATTCCTCAACCATAATTTATAGCCTTGTTTGTCATTCTTTATTTTTTAAAGAAATTTGTCATAATCCTTACTAAGTGAAAACCTAGCTTCAAAGATCCTTGAATAAATCAATTTTTGGGCAATGGAATCATACGAAAGGGGTGCCCCTAGCCACAAATAGATGTTAGGAATGAAAAAAATCTACAATTCCACCATCCATGCCCTAATTAGAGTCTTATGGTGGGTTTCAACTTGCTACCAAGAGCCATTTAGGAACATGTTGTGAACTTGGTCCATGGGTATAAAAACTAAACTGAGTGTGATAAATGAGTTATGTAATGTCTATCATTTTTGTTTATTCAAGGCTCATGTGACCATGTTACCCATAATGAGTCAAGAGAAGGTTTTGCCAAATCTCCCCCCTTATGCAAAATCCTCCTCTTTGAAGGATCCTTAGTTGTTTCAATGTAGTTAGTGGAGGCATATCACTAATTTCTTTGACTTTAGTTGGACTGATATACATGCGTCTATGTGAAACAATGTATCCCAATAGTTTCCTTGATATGACACCAAAAACACACTTCTTGGAATTTAATCTCATATTGTATTCCTCTAATATGTCAAAGACAACTTCCATATTATCAAAATGTGATGCTATATTAATGGATTTTCCCAAGATGTCATCTACATGATATTCCATGGTTTTTTGATATAGGTCATGAAATATAGTGTGAATTGTTCTCATATAGGTTTCCCCAACATTTTTGAGACCTAAAGGCATGGAATTCCAATAGTATCTACCCCAAGGACATGTGAATGATGTCTTATGTTGGTCCTTTGGTGTTATATGGGTCTAATTGCAGCAAGGAAGACCTATCCATTAAGGAAAGCATGTCATGACTAGTTGTAAAATCTATTGTCATGTCTATGTTTGGCAATGTGAGGTCATCCTTTGGACATGCTTTATTTAAGTATTTGAAGACAATGAAAATTCTAATTCGTATTTTTTTTAGAGTTAAAGATATGCTAGGAAGATGATCTTTGGAATATTTGGTGTCCCAATATTAGTATCCTTAGAAGGTTCCATCAAGACTATTTATATTTCTTAATTTATTGTCATAATTAGGAGGTCAAACCATTCCTCCTTGAGCACTTTAGATATGTTTTCACTGTTGAATATGTCTATTATTTTTACATTTTTGGATCTAATAGTCTCACGGTGTGGTTTTCAATAGGGGATCTCTTGATATATTTTATATTTTCATTATTGTGACTGAAGGATTTGATTATGTCGCCAAAGGATGCTCTAAAATCTAGTTCCATAAAAAAATCCTACTTTAGGATCTCCTAGGGTCATTTTATTTCTTATTTCCATGAAATTGTCGATAACTTCATTTCTTTTTGAATAAATCCAAGACTAGTGGTTATTGTTGGTTCTAATTGATTGAGTACAAAATAGTACGATGTCATTATTTGATGGATTGGATCTATATGACACTTTAAGTATAGTGCAAATGGAAGTATCAAGGAATGACTTGTTAATATGTAATGATTCATCCTCAATGGTACCCTCTTTAGAAGTATTAACACTAGTAGAAAGGTCAATCAAATTTTGAGATTTATCCTTAAATTTAATGGTATAGTATCTAGTGTTCCAAACCCAAGCCCTTTACATTTTCTAAATTTATTTGGAGAGATGGGTATTTTGATTCCTTATCTTTCTAGCACTATGGTATCATGATCCTTATATCCCATTTGTTTGATGAGTGGATATCCCTTAGGATGTTGATCAATAGGTATTGGGATAGGTTCTTCCTCTTTTTATAACCATTCAATGATTTCCTCTTCAACTTTCTCTTTATCTAGTTCTCACTAATGTGAAGATATTATAGGTGAGAATTTTATTGTGATAGAATATAATTGTTCTCTAAGTTGTGGTTTTCCATATGCTTTAGGAGGAGGATGAAGTTGTCCTATGAAAAAGGAGTTTCTTAAATCATATTCTCCTATACCTTTGTGTTTTACTTGGAACTTGATCTTGGATTTAGGAAATGTTATGTTGGATGATGAAGCAAGTGTAGATAGCCCTACATAAGAAACCTCATTGATATGGATTTAGTATGCCTTTTTAAGTTTATCTTCTAGGTGATTACAATATTGATAAGGTTTAGGATCTCAACGAATGGTAATTTATGTACTGTTACAAGGAAAATTTATACACTAGTGCAATAAAGAAGCAACAAATTTCATGGCATGAGTCCATAGTAAGACTGGGAGGATATTGTGAGGTGGAACAAGGTCCAAGAATTGACATTTGATATCTCTTGTAACTATAAAAATTTTCATAATAAAGTGATGACTCCTTTTGACTATATTTATATCTCATCATAACCCTTGATATCTAATTTCTTATCTTTATCCACAATTTTGTCAAGTTACCCCAACTACTTAACCAAACCCGAGGAACCAAATTTTAGAGCTATTGCACCATATTTGATGAATTTTTTGGCCTTTTTTTTATGGATATATAATTCTATATGTAGTGAGAGGTTATTATGTGGTATGAGTGGAATGCCTTTTTTGGTAAAACTCAAATTATGGGGTGAAGAAAGATGTCCTAACATAGCTTGGAACGTATCAATTTCCAGACCTATGGAAACAAAAGATATCTGTAAATCTTGATCCAAGGTTTATCTATGCTTAGAGATACATGAAGAAGTTCTAAGATGGGTGCAGTTGTTTGCATTAGGTGATCGAATACATTGTGCTTGGTATCTGGTCTAGAGGTAGAGGGTGGTGCCCCATCGAGGGTTATATTAACTTGTCTAGTGGTAAATGCACAATTGTTATTTATATTAGAGATGGAAATGGTATTCAACTTGTTCAACTCGTCCTGCAATGGAATCATTGGAAAATTTTGACAAAATTATAGCTCTTTGCCTTCCCTGGGTCATTCTTCTTCCCAATGATCATGGATTAGATCCACATATATGTCTAAATCATGGTTTGATGTGTTGTATTTCACATATATATTGACCTCACCCTTAAAATCAAGTCTTGGATGAAGTTTTTGCATTTCATACAGTTAGGTGTTCCATGTCCTTTGACTTTATGGTACTCGCAGTATTTGTTATCTTTATACCAAGATGGTTTAAATTGTGGTTCATCATGTTGTCTTACTTCTACTGGTTTAATTAAGTTTGATTTTATTAGTCTCTTAAGTGTTATTTCAATAAGATAACCTACAATAGTATATTTTATTTGATAATTTTTTCCTCCTCTTTAGGTGTTAGAATTTTGATGAGTTTTTCCTTGTGATGGAGCTTAGATTTTTTTAATGGACTCAAAGTCTACAACTTCATGATTCACAATGTTTTCATTCTTATATCATATGAATGGTTTGTCATTAATGTTTCGTGGTTTCTCTTTTTTTTCTTTATAGATTTTCACTATGCCCTTAGCAATAAGAGCGTCTTCTATGGTGATACTATTTTCAATGATTTTGTTGGAATTATTAGCACATTGTGCTTATAAATGAAATTCCATATCTTGGTTTACGATTTGTACAAATATGTTGACTAATTGTTTTATAGAACAAGGTATGCGATTTTTTAAACCATGTTTCTCCATATTTGGAGGAAGGAAGCGAAAGTTTCTCCATTCTTTTGTCTGTTATTACAGAGATTGGTCATGGAAATCTCGTGTTCAATATTGTATGAAAAAGGGCTGGTGAATTTTTCTACAATTTATTGAAATGATTGATGCCATGTAGATAGTGGGAAAATCATTCATTTTCTTGTCCTCCTAAATATCAAGGGAACAAGCTCATTAAATAAGTGTCCTTGTATGATACCTTTAGATAGGTAATACATAACTTTCTAAAATGTTCTCTTGGGTCAACACTTCCTGTATATTTCTCAAATTTTGGAATTTCAAAGTTATTGGAGAAGGGTACAATTTGAATAGAACTATCAAAGGGATAAGGAGATATGTCCTCAAGTGTATAACTCTATTTTGGATATCAAGTCAACATGCTGGAAAATTATTTTTTGAATGTCCTGAATTTGTTGGATAAAGTCATTATTTGGTGGAGTATGTAGAGTGGTGACTACATGTTTGCGTTGTTGATGGATAATTGTTGATATGTATTGGTGTAAGGTTGTTGTTGTTGTTGATTGTTGTTGAATGGGTTATATGTGTTGGTGTTGGGTATGGTATGTGTGTATGTGTTTTACTTAAATGGGTTTATCTATTGGTAGGAATTGTTAAGGATGATTGCTGGTGTTCAAGTCAATATGGTGTTAGTGTTAGAAGTGAGAAAGTGTTGTTGTTTCTATGTGTTGAATTTCTTTGCGTAGGGAGATGAATATGTATATGTATTGTACGATGTGGACACGGGAATGGAAGTGTGCATGTTTGAAGTATTTAGTGGTATGGATGTGGATGTTATGTTAAGTATTTTCATGTTTTGTATGATAAGATTTGTGGATGTTAATGCTTTCGCGATGTTTGGAGTTGATAATTTTGAGGATGATTGTAGGTAAGATGGAATGTATTTTTAAGTGGATATGTTGTTAGTTTATGTGGAATTTGAGGTGGTGTTGTATGACATAGTCATGGGAGTAAGGTTTGTATGTTTGAAGTGTTGGGTTGCATGTGACTGATAATGTTGTTGGAGCTTATTTTGGTTTGTCTCAGGAATGGACTTGTGGAGCTTGAACGTTGAAATGATGGATTAATCATTGTCCTCATGAATGAGGGTGTTTTATTAAGGTTTTCATTGATGTCAACCCCTAGCATTAATTAAGCAAGCCCTAGTTGTATGGATAAAGAATATATATGGTGATGAAATCCTAAGTACATGAACGAATCCCTAGTAGTATATGCCATGGTGCCAAATGTTTTGCAATAATTGATATGGATGCTACATCAAAACGATTATCTTGGATCACTATAGTTAGTACAAATGTGCATAAAATTTGTGAACAATTATTTTAGGACGTCCTTCCCTAGGTCTTGGCATTGCTATCAAAAGATTAGATTTTGACATATCTTTTGACCTTGTTGAAGAGTTTGAGCTATTTGAAAATCCAAAATCAAATCCAAAAAGTTACATGCTTTAAATATGAAATCTAAGGCATATCCCAAACTGGATCAGACAATGTCTCTAGTGGGAAAGATTCATTTTGTGCCTTTCCAGTTCTTGATAAATTGCAAAAGGACCATCTAGTTCTGCCTTTCTAGCCTTGGACATTTTGGAACAACCACCTTGTCTCTCTGTTGAGGATTTTCCTTCTCCTAAAGACTTGAGCCTTAAAAATGAAGCACACAAATAGTCTCTCCAACTTGTTAGGTTCCTATACCAATAGGAGTCATAATGTTTGAATAGCTGAGATTAAATCTATAATATGTATATACCTTTGCTTTCTGCAAATGTTTTCCATATTCAAAAAATTAAAAAATGTAAAGAGGGTATGTCCTAAAAGAAAAATAAAAGGACAAAAAGAATAAAAAGGTAAAAGAAGATGAAAAATGAACCCCAAGAAAGAAAAAGACCAAGAAAGTGTGCAAGTCAAAATGCCACTACTATTTACTTTTGATGCAGAATAAAAGATTGTGTGTAGCTTGCTACCTTTGCCACAATCCATGGATAGTCAAAATTTTTAAACTTGGGTATTTCATATTTTCAATTTTATGCTTAGAGATAGAGAATAAAATCTGACCAAACTGTTTAATCTTGGTAGATAAGTAGATTGATAGAGTGAATAAAAGGAGCTCAACTGTTTAATCTGAGCCCTTGGATGTAATAAGAATAGATTTAGATAGATTTCTATTGTAAAAGAAAAAGAAAAGTTTGATGAGGGTTTTCCAGTTCAAGTGCACCCTAATAAAGAGTAGAAAAAATGGTAGGATGTGTGGATGGGTAAGTAGGTGAATGGTTCCAGAATTGTGTTAATTTATTGGAGAAAATCATGTCATTTTACTTTCATCATCAAATTTCTTAAAGTACGGATGACAATGGGATAGTTACAAAGTCAATTGATTAATTTCCCCATTCATTTTACCTTTTTAGTAGTTTCCCACAAGAAAAAATCAAAGTACCTAAGACCTTAAGTTAAAGGGGCTCAGAGCATTTCTCTAACTTCTGGAGGGACCGAACCCTTGGCCCAATAACTTATTAGGTTTAAGTACTATAACCCCCTTACAAATATTCAATCCCTCCATATTTCATCCATTTAAGCTAAAAATACCTTTTCCTAAGGTGAAATCACTATTTACCTAGGGAAAGTAATAAACCTTACTTAAAACCCCCTTTGTTTACAAAAAAACCCACAAAAAGCATTAAGCCTAAGTTATAATGTGTAAGTTTAAAAGCAAGAACAAATGTATCGAGACATTATACTTAGCGCAATTTGTTCTCTTTTCCATTTCATATTAACTTTAACTTATATTATATTTAACTCCTGAAAAATAAACCCCTTTCCTGTATATAATTATAAATAAAACCCTTATATAAATATCCTGCCCTGATGGCTTGGAATATAAACCATATTAAGTAGATTAATTTAATGGATTAATTAGTCGATTTCTGTCAGGCCAGGAGTAACTCCAGAAAAATTGATACGATTATTTCATTAGGTAGCTATTGTTATATACATGAATGTGACTGATCAGTTCATCTTCTTGATGACTGTTCACATTCCAGAAGATTAGGTGTTAACATTCCCCCCCTTAATCTGAAGGGATGTTGGTGAGTCCAAGCATCATTCTGAATCTTTCAAGCTTTTCTCTTCCAAGCGCTTTGGTGAAGATGTCTGCAATTTGCTCATTTGTGGAACAATGACGGAGATGGATTGTTTTGGCCTCAACATGATGTCGGATCAGATGATATTTAGTATTGATGTGCTTTGTAAGATCATGGAACTTTGGGTTCTTGGCCAACTTTATTGCAGAGGTGTTGTCAATCACGAGTGGAGTTGATTTTACTTGTTTTACTTGCAAATCTTCAAGAATTTTCCTGAGCCACACAATTTCTTTCGTTGCTTCAGATGCTGCCACGTATTTTGCTTCTGTTGTGGAATCTGTTGGAACTGATTGTTTGCGTGATCTCCAAGAGACAGCTCCTAATCGAAGACTCATAGCATATCCTGAAGTAGATACTCCAGTTTCTTTGTCTCCATCGAAGTCTGAATCAGAGTATCCAATCAAGCTGAAGTCGTCCACCTGTGTATACTTGATTCCAAGGTCTTAAGTTCCCTTCAAGTACCTTAGAACTCTTTTTGCAGCAGACCAATGTCTCTCACAAGGCTTTTGCATAAACCTGGAGAGGATTCCAACAACAAATGAAATGTCTGGTCTGGTAATAGTGAGGTAGATGAGACTTCCTACAAACTGTCTATACTTTGTTGCATCCTCAAATTCCTTTCCTTTAATAGATGTGAGCTTTAAGTTTTGTTCCATTGGAGTAGAAAGAGGATTGCACTTTGTCATGCCAAATATGTTTAACAAATCTCCAATGTATTTCTTTTGAGAAAGAAATATGGATTTCAGATGTTGGGTTACTTCAATGCCAAGATAGTAATGAACATAGCCCAAATCAGTCATTTCAAAAATTTTTCCTAATTCTTTCTTTATGGATGCAATATAGCTTTCATTGTTCCCTGTCATTAAAAGATCATCTACATATACCACAAGATATACAACTGTTTTGCCAACTTTCTTGACAAATAAAGTTGCATCATCAAGATCAAAATGATTGAAGTTGAGTTTCAGAAGATGCTCAGTTAGTTTTCATACCAGGCTCGCGGTGCTTGTTTGAGGCCATACAAGGACTTCACAAGTTTGCATACTTTATGTTCATGTCCTTTCACAGCAAATCCTTCAGGCTGGGACATAAAAACATTTTCTTTAGATCTTCATTCAAGAAGTCAGTTTTTACATCCATTTGATGGACTTTCCAACCGTTCTGAGCTGCTAGTGCAAAGAGTGTCGGAATGGTGGCCCATTTTTCTGTGGGGGCAAAAGTTTCCTCATAATCAACCCCTTCCTTCTATGCAAAACCTTTTGCCACAAGCCTAGATTTGTGCTTGTCAAGTGAGCCATCAGCTTTTACTTGTTCTTGTAGACCCACTTGCAGCCAATTGGTTTGGTTCCTAATGGAGGATCAACTAGCTTTCAAGTGCCATTCTTTATGAGGGCATCATACTCCTTTTGCATCACTTCTTTCCATTCATCATGAGAAGCAGCTTCTTTGAAGGAAGTTGGTTCAAAATCTGTAGACAAGTTCAATTCACAATCATAAGGAACATCCATATCAATAGGTGAATTAGAGTCATCTACATCACCTCCATTTTGTCGATTTGCATTTCTGGTTCCTGTTTTTCCAATTTCATCAGGATGAACACTTTCAAGTGTCTTTGTCAACCACTTTGGGGGACCTTTCTGAGATGGTCCAGGCTGCTCTGTTGATTGAGTTGGGAGTGAATCAAGATTGAGTCTCCCAATTCTATCAATTACATCACTTAAAGCATCATCCGTTGTTGGAGTTTCAGTCGGGGGAGAGTATTCTTCAGAAGAAGATTCCACATGTTGATCTAGTATAGGAATCCCCCCTTCAAGATGTGGAATCTGATTTTCAAATTCTTGAAATGATTTCATTTTTGCGAATCTATCCAAGCGATCAAGTTGCCGCTCAACAACATTGTCAGATTTGGATGATTCAAAAAAAATTACATCTCTAGATATAACAAACTTTTTATTTTCTTCATCATAGAGGCGGTATGCTTTGGAGGTGTTTGAAATTTTGAATACCCCAGGAATATACACTTACGACTTCTAGCACCAAGTTTGTTTCATGTACCTTTGGTATCAAAGCATAATAGGTGGAACCAAAAATCTTGAGATGTTTTACCGAAGGAACATGTCCATACCACAATTCATAAGGAGTCTTGTTTCTTATAGCACTAGATGGACATCTATTCTTTATCTATGCAGCACATAGGACAGCATCAGCCCAAAACATTATCTTTACATTTTTGAAAAAAGCATGGATCGTACCATATTCAAGATTTTTCTATTCATTCTTTCAGCTACACCATTCTGTTGGGGATTATAAGGCATAGTTGTTTGATGTTTAATCCCATGTTGGCAAAGATAGTGTTCAAATTCATTTGATGTATATTCTTTTCCATTATCAGTGCGAATAGACCCAATATGAGATTGTGCATCATTTTCAATCCATTTATGAAAATTCTTGAATGTTAGGAAAGCATCAGATTTGTTCTTCAATAAATGAACCCAACACATTCTGGTGTAGTCATCAATAAATGTCATGATATATTTATTTCCATTTGTAGAAGGAACGGGCATTGGACCACATAAATCTGAATGAATAAGTTCAAGCTTCCTATGTGCTCTTGAATGTGAGTCATGAAATGACTGTTTGCTATGCTTTCCTAGAATGCAAGCATCACATTGCTTAAGTTTTCTAGGAGTTGTAGGCAAACCAGCCACACCATTTTTCTTCAATAAACAGAGACTGTCATAGTTTAAATGTCCAAATCTAGCATGCCATAATAAACTTGATGGAAGTGTACCTTCTTCATGATGAGTAATATATGAGAAATGTTGTTTATGAGCAGATGTTCCTTGCAGTTTGAGAAGTCTTTCTTCTTCTATTCCCCTCATGACAAGTGAGTGATCAGATGATTTTCTCACCTCAAGCTTGCCATCCAA
>APFE030391011.1:195025-207763 GCA_000404065.3 Pinus taeda | reverse complement strand
ATAATTTATAAAAGTGTTATAAATTCCAAACCCTAAACCATAAACCATATCCTAACACTAAGAATTTTATAATGTTTTATAATACATTTTTGTAACTTTTTAAAGTGTTTATTAAAATCATTTAATAAAGTGCTATAACCGTAAACCCTAAACCCTAAGAATTTTATCACATTCTAACAACTCTTTTGTAACTTTTATTTAAGTGTTTATTAAAATAATTTACTAAAGTGTTATAAACCCTAAACACTAAACCCTGAACCCCAAACGCCAAACCCTAAACCCTAAAACCTAAACCCTAAACCCTAAACCCCAAACCCTAAACCCTAATCATTTAATAACATTATAAAATGTGTTTTCTAACCTTTTTTATGTGTTTATTAAAAGCTCTTAATAAACTTTTATATACCCTAAGTCCTAACCCTAAACCCCAAACCCTAAAACATAAACCCTAAACCATAAACAATAAATCCTAAACCGTATAAACTAAAACCTAAACCATAGGCATTTTATAACATTTTTGAAAGAATTTTGTCACTTTTATTTAAGTGTTTATTAAAATAATTTACCAAATTGCTATAAATTCTTTAAACCCATACACCCTAAAACTAGCTAAACCCCAAGCCCTGTAAACTGTAAACCATAAACTAAGAATTTTTATAATAGGTTTAAGAAGATTTTTGTTATAATTTTATTAGTGTGTATTTAAAATAATTTCTAAAGTGGTTATAAAACCTTTAAACCATAAACACAAAAACATAAACAAAAAAAAAACAGAAACCTTAAACCCCAAAACCTAAACATTAAGCCCTAAACCCCAACCCCAACCCTAAACCCTAAATTGTAAGTCATGAACTGTAACCATTTTATAACATTTTAAAAATTGCTTTGTAACTTTTATTTAAGTGTTTATCAAAAGCATTTACAAAAATGTTGTAAACCTTAAACACTAAACCCTAAACCTAAACAAAAAATCCCAAACCTTAAACCCTATACCCTAAACCCTAAATCCCAAACTCTAAACCCTAATCATTTTATGAAATTTTAAAAATTATTTTGAAACTTGTATTTAAGTGTTTATTAATATCATTTACTAAAGTGTTATAAACCATAAACCGTGACCTCTAAACCACAAACCCTAAACCGTAAATCATAAGCACTAAACTCTAAACCTTAAACCCTCAAGCCCAAACTGTGAACATTAAACCCTAATCCATAGGAATTTTATCACATTTAAAAAAGTGTTTTGTAATTTTTATTTAGGTGCTTATTAAAATAATTTACTAAAGTGTTATAAACCCTCAACCCTAAACTGTAAACCACAAACCCTTAATCTTAAACACTAAACTCTAAACCTGAAACCCAAAACCCTAAACGCTAAACTCTAAACCCTAAACCCTAAACCCCAAACCCTAAACGTTAAACCCTAATAATTTGATAGAATTTAAAAAAAATATATTATAACTTCTATTTAAGTGTTTACTAAAATCATTTACTAAAATTTTATATACCCTAAACCCTAAACTGTAAACACCAAACCCCAAACCATAAACCCTAAACCCTAAACCCTAAGGATTTTATAACATCTTAAAAATATTTTCAAATTATATTTAAGTGTTTATTAAGAATATTTACTAAAGTCTTATAAACCCTAGGCTCTTAAAACTAAACACTAAACAATTTAACATTTTAAAAAGTATTTTTTAACGTTTATTGGTGTTTTTATAAGAATTTCTAAAGTCTTTATACCCTAAACCCTAAGATTTACAGCATTCTAAAGTTTGTAAATTTACTTAATTCTTTATCATATTTAATATACGAAGTGTTAACCCTAAACGATAAAACTAAACCCTTAAATCATAAAACCCAACTGAAAAAACCTAAAAATCCTAAACCCTAACTCGAACCTTAAGTCTTTATAAAATTTTTAAAAAGTTTTTTGTAAATTTTATTTAAGTGTTTATTAAAACAATTTACTAAAGTGTTATAAACCCTAAACCCTAAACCCCAAACCCCAAACCCTAAAACCTATACCTTATACCGTAAACCCTAAGCATTTCATAATATTTTAAAAAGTGTTTTGTAACTTTTTTTACATGTTTATTAAAATAAATTGCTAAAGTGTTATAAAATTTAAAACCTAATGCCTAAAACCTAAACCATAATTAATTTAAACATTTTAAAGAGTGTTTTGTAACTTTTATTTAAGTTTATATTAAAAACATTTACTAAAGTGTTATAAGCCCTAAACCCTAAACGTTGAAGCCTAAGAATTCTATAACATTTTAAAATTTATTTGTAACTTTTATTTAAGTGCTTCTTAAAAGAATTTACTAAAATGTTATAAACCCTAAACCCCAAGCCCTAATCCATAAACCATAAACCCTAAGAATTTTATGATTATCTATAATAAGGGAAGACCACAACTAGGTATGTGAGTGTAGGGGGTAGAAAATTGTGGTACATGAGATACCCCGAACTTTGTTTTTCCACCCTTCTTGATAAGCCCTTTTCCTTTTATTTATTTTTCTTCATAACTCCTCAAGGCTCCATGGGATTAATGCAATATGTGTAATATGTAGCAGCAGATACCCCATTAATGTGGGGTGGTTCATCCCTACACCATGAACCCTAAACCCTAAACGTTACCCTAAATCCCAATTCCTAAACCATAAACCTAAACCAATCCTAACACTAAATCCTAAGAATTTTATAAATATTAAAATTATTTTGCAATTTTATTTAAGTGTTTTTAACATAATTATAGGTGTTATAAACCCAAACCATGACCTAAACCCTAAAACGATCTTAAATCTTAACCCTAATCATGTTTAAAAGTTTTAAACCCTACTATAAACCTAATCTAAAGCGTAAATAGAAAATGTTAACCCTAAACCCTAGACCTAACCCCAAATCCTAAATCCTAAACTAAATTTTAAACCCAAACGCTAAACCCTAAGATTTTAATAAACTTTAAACGTTTGTAACTTGTATTTAAGTGTTTACTAAAAATTTTACTAAAGTGTTATAAACCCTAAACTCTAAACTCTAAACCATAAACCCCTAACCTAAACCTTAAACTGTAAACCCTAAACCCTATGTATTTTATAACATTTTAATAAGTCTTTTGTAACTTTTATTTAAATTTTTATTAAAAGGATTTACTAAAGTGTTAAAATCCCTAAACCATAAAACCTATACCCTAAAACCTAGACTTAAAACCCTAAACCCTAAACCCTAAAACCTGAACCCTAAACCCTCAACATTTTATAGCATTTTAAAAATGGTTTTGTAACTTTTATTTAAGTGTTTATTAAAACAATTTACTAAATAGTTATAAACTATAAATCCTAAACCTTGAACCCTAAACCCTATAGCCTAAACCCTAAACCCTAATCATTTTATAACATTTTAAAACGTGGTTTGTAATTTTTATTTAAGTGTTTATTAAAACCATTAAATAAAGTGTTATAAACCATAAAAACTAAACCTTAAACCCTAAACCCTAAATTTCAAACACTAAACCCTCACCTTAAACCTCAAATCCTAAACCCTAAACCGCAAACCATAAATCCTAAGAATTTTATAACATTTTAAAAAGTGTTTTGTAAATTCTATTTAAGTGTTTATTAAAAGCTTTTAAGAAAGTGTTATAAACCATAAATTCAAAACCATAAACCCTAAACATTAAACTTGAAACCTAAAACCCTAAACCTTAAATCCTAAACCCTAAATCCTAAGCATTTTATAACATTTTAAAAACCGTTTTGTAACTTTTATTTAGGTGTTTATTAAAATCGTTTACTAAATTGTTATAAACCCTAAACCATAAACACTAAACCCTAAACCCTAGCCTTCTATAACAATTTTCAAATATTTGGAACTTTATTTAACATTTATTAAAGGAATTACTAGGGTTTTATAAAACCCTAAACACTAAATCCAAGGACAACCCGTAAACACTAAACCGTAACATTTATATCATTTAAAGGAATTTTGTTACTTTTATTAGCCTTTATTAAAACCATACTAGGTTTATAAACCATAACCCCTAAAAGGCTAAACCACCTCAAACCATAAATCCCAAGCCCTAACACTAAACACTAAACATAATCATTTTATATAACATTTTAAAAATCATTTTGTAACTTTTGTTATAGTGTTTATTAAAATAATTTAGTAAAGCATTATAAACCTTAAAATCTAAACCCCAAAACTAAAACCCTAAACCCCAAAACTCAAACCCTAAACGCTAAACCTTAAATCCTAAACTCTAAGAATTTTATAACATTTTAAATGGCGTTTTGTAACTTTTATTTAAGTGTTTATTAAAATCATTTATTGAACACTTATAAACCCTAAACCCCACAGACTAAACCTTAATCATTTTATCACATTTTAAAAAGAGTTTTTTAACTTTTATTTAAGTGTTTATTAAAATCATTTAATAAATAATTATAAACCCTAAATCACCCTAAACCCTAAAACCCAAAACCCAAACCCTAAATAGTAATCATTTTATAACATTTTAAAAGGTGTTTTGTAACTTTCATTTAAGTGTTTATTAAAAACATTTTCTAAAGTATTATAAACCCCAAACTCTAAACCCTAATTATTTTATAACATGTTTTTGAGAAAAGTATTTTGGCATAAATCACATAATAGAACATTTGTCGACGTGTTTCAAACTAACAAGTGTGGTTCATCGTCCGGACAAGTTGAAGAACTAGATCATGGATACATATTTAAATAGGGAGAGCAGATCGTCCAACAGCTATGTTTCACTGAAACATGACTATATTGAAAAAATTGCTATATTGGATCAGACTAGATAAACGACTAGGATTGACCAAGAACGACTAGATTTGACTATTCAATTTTTAATTATATAATAACAATAAATTATTATTTTATTACTTATCATATGTTATTTAAGTGAAAAGTTAACCAAGTTTGAGTTTAATTTTTTTTTTCAAATTTCTAGAAATAATAATAATTATTATAATATTATTATCTTATTTTTTTTGTGTAAATCAGACTAATTCTATTATGATACAAAAAAGTTACAAAGGGTTACATTTGCCGCCAAAAGTTGGCCATGTGAACAATTTGACATTTAGAGTCTCAGACTAGGTCTGAGAGAGAAGACTGTAAGGTTGTTCTCTTACCCCGAACTCGAACCATAGCTATACTGAAAACTTCAAAACCGAACCTGCCACTCCCTGCCAGCGCGAGGGAGGAGGTTGCAGACCCTTACAAGACCGAGATAGTACTTAGAGACACTGAAATGATAAGACATAACCGACATAACAGACGCGGATACAGAAAGCATGACTGACATAGACATTACAGAAATGAACATGGACATAGACTGACTCCCAGTATCGACAATTGCAGCTACAGTGACTTCCTGAAATTGTACATAGCAGAGCCATACCACCATGGACGACCAGTCCGTGTGCCTAGGTGTAAGGATTTGGTGGCTCCTCCACCATAGGACTGAGAAATGTTCCTTGTGGCTCCTCCACCACCGGGCAGCCATAGGAGTCTGAGGCACTTGTGTCGGTATATGGCCCGTCGTCCCGATCAGGCTCGCGTGGTCCAGCACGGTTCCTCTCCACCTCACCCGCGGCTTCCAGAGACTGTAGTTGCTGACCATGAATAGGCGAGGGTGGCCGTGGAGCGGCTGGGGCTTCAGGACGGTCAACGTGCTCACATTTTTCAATTCACACAGATACAAAATACACAGCATTGTCCAGTGTGCAGGGGAATCAAAAACGGGTTGATGGATGCCCGCCGAACGGACATACCACAGTCCTTCCCCGCCCTCTGCCTCGTCCGCGCCCTCTGTGAGCCTGTGGGGAGCGAATTTCCTCCAAGGACGCAGAGGAATGTGGCGAAGAGGCCCGTGCTCGGGCACCACCTCTTGTGCCTCCTCACCTGCAAGCTCCACGTTGTCGTTCACGTGGCATGCTTCATGGCCAATATGAACCAAAGGTCACAGACTCTGAACGCCACCAAGGACACTAATCCAATTCCACCGCTCACTCTCCAAGTGCCGAAAATGAGAAGAAACACAGAGATGGATTTCAATTCTTACCCCCCAAGTGAGAAACCAGGCCGAATTCAGAGCTGTGTAGGGTGGAAGTGCAGTGCGCCCCAGAACAGCACCACGAACCAGGTCACCAGGAGACGGTGACGCTTCACAGTTCAGAATTATTTCATTCACAGTGCTGTGATATGCCAAAGCGACAGACCAAGCCTCTTTCCTTGGCACAGAGCCTTGAATTCTCAGATTATTCAAGCTCGAAACCAGGGCCTCCAGAGCTCAGGGCCGAGGCAGATGCGTGGTCTTCCTCACCCATGGAGCAGACATCCAAGAATTGGGCTCACCTCTCACTAAAAATAACAGACATCCAGAGCTTCGCTCACCAGAGCTTCGCTCACTTCTCAGCAGTAATATCAGAGAATTCCGCTCACCTCTCACCGACGAAACCAGACAACCAAAGCTTCGCTCCTCAGAGCTTTGCTTACCTCGCAAATGACCTCCTCTCAGCATCGGAATGGGACCTTTCGGCCTCCAAATACCCCTGCAACCCTGAAATATCCCGCCTGCATTATCTGTGGCCGGACCGAGGGAACTCCTTCGCGAGCCTTCGGCCCATTTGTCCTGTGCTGGCGTCCACTTGTCCGTACATGACGCCGCCTGCTCATTAATTAACCTGTCATTCATCCGCAGCCGGGGGTTGAAGATCTTGAGTTGCCAAGGATAGGCAAACTTGTTGAAGTTGAGTATCTGATGTGTCATTGAGCTTACCTGAGTAGGGGTGACTATTCAGATCGACTCCTTGATTGGCTAGTCGATCAGCAACCTTATTTGTGGATCTTTTAACATGCTGGAAGGTGATGCTATTGGGATTTCTGAGCCTTGCTTCCAGAGATTCTAGTCTGCTGAGCAATCTCCAGCTAGAGGCGACCTTGGTTGCAGGTGATCCCGCTTGAATTCTGATGGCTGCGTTGATCAGAATCTGGGAGTCTCCTTCTGCGAATAGTGGATGGAAGCCTCATTGATCAGCTATGCATAAACCTGTCCATAGTCCTTCCAATTCAGCTACATTATTGGTATCGTTTCCAATCGATCCAAAGAAGACGTGTTGTATGTCCCCTTTGTCATTGCGAATGATGCCACCATATCCCGCGGGTCCTAGATTCCCTTTAGCTGCTCCGTCGAATTTCAGCTTGAAAGAAGCCGAGGCTGGGGGGGACCAGTGAGCAGGGGAGACAATCTTGTTTAGTGTCCGAGTGGGAGGATGGGTGGAGTAAGAAACCTGAATATCCCAAGATTTCCATATGTTTATCTCGTGGGGGGATGAAGGCCAATCCATTTCTTGCCAGGTCCTGAGCGCCAGAGTCTCTTGTAGGCTTTGCTTGAAAAGAATCCACATGATATCTGGAGGCCGCTTCTTGTCATTGAAAACTCTGTTGTTCCTCTCCTTCCATAGGGTCCAGTAGAGAAAGTCGGGGATGAGAGTCCAGAGTGTGTTCAGTAGGGAACTTTGATATGGCGCCTTGGGCCAAGTTCTGAAAAGATTAGCTATATCTTCTTGATGATTCCCTGGTCTTTGAGTGCATTTATCAATTCGATTGCAAAGTTGAGTTGCAAGGGGGCATTTTTCCATCAAATGCAGGATGTTTTCTGCATGCAGAGAGTCGTTTGGGCATTGAGATGGACCTATGAAACCTCTGCGTTGCAGATTATCCCAGGTGAGTATTATTTTTTTGCTTAAAAGCCAGAGGAAGGTAGAGACTTTAGGCCAAATAGTGGGTTGCCAGATGTGGCACCATAACTGATCTTTGTCGATGGAATTTTGAGTGTACCTAAGATTGTAGGCTTCTTTTGTTGTGAAAACTCCTTTCATTGTGTGCCCCCACCTTAATCTGTCCTGCTTATTTGACTTTTTGACCTTCCTGTGTTGTAGTTCTTGTTCAATGTCCTCATATGTTTCTTCGTTCCAATCCTCCTGCCAGGTGCAAGCTAGTCTCCATTGTTGATAGTCTGTGTCTTCATTCTGCTGCCAAAATTGTGCAATGCTATCAAGGTTATTGCGTTGCATGCGATTTTGCCATAGCGGTTTTTGAAAGATTGAGGCTAGCGTTGGGAGCTGTTGCCAAGAGTCCTCCCAAAACCGTGCTGAATTCCCTGAACGTACTTCCCAGAAGCTGTTCTCTTGAATGAATGTGCTATGAAGTTTTGCTTCATTCCAGATCATTGAGCCTGAGCACTTGGGTTGAACCTTATCAAATCTTCCCAGCAGCTTCCCGGTGCAAATTTGGCTTGCACAAGCTTCGCCCAGGGGATTTCTGTTTTGACAAGCCAGTTCAACCAAACCTTGGCGCCCATGGTATTGTTGCTGTGCAGTGGGTCCCGTAAGCCTAATCCATTGTTGGACTTTTGTTGGCAGACCTCTGACCATTTGACTAAGGTCCATTTTTTATTTAGACCCGAGGATCCCCATAGAAAATTCCGTTGTAGATTGTGTATGCCCTTAAGGACCCATTTTGGAGCTGCAAGGATGGAGAATAGATAAAGAGGCATGGTTTGAAGCACATATTTGATCAGGAGGAGACGACTGGCAATATTGAGAGACCTGTACATCCAGGAGGAGAGTCTTGCTTCTAGCTTGTCCAGTAGCGATCTCCACGATGCTTGATTAAGAGCGAAGAGCATTAGAGGAGCACCCAGATATTTGGAGGGAAGCGTGGCAATAGTGAAACCAAGGATGCGTGCTATGTTTCTCTGAGTGGAAACAGGAGTGTTAAAGAAAAAGAGCTGAGATTTAGAAGCATTTATGGAGGTGCCTGAGGCTTCAGAGAACAGATCAAGCAGGGCTTTGAAGGATTTGGCTTCACCTGAGGAGGGATGTCCAAAAAGCATTGTGTCATCTACAAATTGTTGATGTGATGATGGGGGAAGTCCATGAAGCTCAATACCTTTAATGGTCCTTGAGGATATAGCATGATGAATCAAGCGACTGAGTCCTTCCGCCATAAGGACAAAGATGAAAGGGGAGAGGGGATCCCCTTGCCTTATGCCGCGTGATGATCTAAAGGGCTGTGAGGGTGAGCCATTGAGAAGGATAGAGAAGCTGGGAGATGAAATGAGGTTCATTATCCATCGATTCTAGGTGGGGAAAAAGCCAAATGCAAGAAGCGTATGCTGAATATAATCCCAGCTGAGCTTGTCAAAAGCTTTTGATAGATCTAGTTTCATTATCATACCTGGCTTTTTGAGGATCTTTAGGGAATGGATAACCTCATTGGATAGGATTATGCCATCCATGATTTGGCGACCTTCTACATACCCGATCTGTTCTAGAAGAATTAGAAGAGGCAGGAAGGGTTTGAGTCTATTGGCTTTGACTTTGGAGATGAGTTTGTAGATGACATTGCAGAGGGCAATGAGCCGAAATTTATCTGGCGTGTTAGCTTCCTCCCCTTTGGGAACGAGCGCTATAAAGGTGGAGTTCAGAGAAGGGAGGAGCCAGTGCATAGTTCGAGATTCCTCTACCAGATTCCAGACTTCGATGCTTACTAGATCCCAAAATTCATGAAAAAAGTTAGAGGTAAAGCCATCCGGGCCGGGAGCCTTACCATCTTTTAGCTGCGCCATTGCATCCTCCACCTCTTGCTTGGAGACCGGTTGAAGAAGGGTTTTATTGTGGTCGGCTGTAATGAGCTTGGGAATGTGCCTTGTGACCTCTTGGATGGCCATCATTCTGCTTCTGGTTGGCTCTTTGAGCATGTTTTGAAAGTGATCTCTGAGCTCTTTTTCCATGTCTTCATGCCTTTCTAGTTTTTCCCCCTGGCTGCTATTGATGAAGGCAATGTTATTGTGCATTCTTCGCTGGATAGTAGTTCGGTGGAAGAATTTGGTGTTTTTTTCCCCTTCCTTGAGCCATTTTACTCTAGACTTTTGGCGCCAGAGGATTTCCTCTTGCGTTCTTCTTGCTTCTAGGGCCGTCCAAAGGGTTTGGTATTTGTGGGCTAATTCCTCCGTTCTGCCCGTTGTGATGATGGTTTGTTGGAGAGTGCTCATTTCCTGCTCTAATTTTTGCCTGGATTCCGTGATGTTTCCAAAATGATTTTTGTTCCAGGCCTTCAGTAATTGCTTGAGATGCCTTAGTTTTTGTTGAAACTTGTACATTTTGGCTCCTTCTGGAGGGGTGAAGGTCCTCCAAGCAGTCTGGACTACTTCCTTGAAGTTTGGGTGATTGGACCAGAAGGCTTCATAGCGAAAAGGTCTGTTGCATTGTTTCCCGGGTCTGGTCCATTGCAACATGATGGGCCAATGATCCGATCCCCCTTGAGGCAGTATGGAGGCATGAAAGTCTCCTCCCAGATGTATGGCATTATCTGAGAGTAGAAATCGGTCAAGGCGAGAGGCGATATTGTGTACCCCTTTACGGTTGTTCGTCCAAGTGTAGGTGTCGTTGGAAGTTTGGACATCGATGAGTTGGTTATTTCTGATAAAGTCCTTGAAGCTGGTGCTGTCTTCTTCCAACTTCCTGCGCCCTCCTTTTTTTTCTTCTAGGTGTGTGATAATGTTGAAGTCGCCTCCGCTTATCCAAAGAGGATAACGCCTGGAGGAGTTCAAGCTTGTTAGCATTTCAAGAGCTTTTAATTTTATTTACTGATCTTGGGGGAAGTAAGTGTTGGTTAGATGTCCATGAATATCCGTTCCAATGAGATGAAATGTGGCCTGAATGAAATGCCGAGTCACATGGAAGTCTTGCAACTGTATAATCTTCGGGTTCCATGCCATGGATAATCCTCCTGATGCTCCCATCGCATCTATAGATACGGATTGACTTCCGCTCCAAGCTTTGTTGAAGAGCTGCTCTATGGCAGTGTTGGTACTCTTTGTTTCTTGGAGAAAGACTACTGCTGGTTTTTCAGACTGTATCATGTTTTTTAACATTCTATGTTTTGAGGAGCTGTTGAGCCCTCTCATATTCGAAGAGATGAGCTTCATGAGGAACTATGGGGATGGGCCTTGTAAAACCTCGTTAACTTCAGGAATCTTCCAAATTCCATTAATTGTTCACCTATAATGATTGTTCTCTGCAGCTCTGTTTTGCGCCCACGTTTCTTCGTTTCTTTAAGAATTTTTTTTCCATCCCAGGGGTTGCCTGCCTGAACTCCTAAGCATTTCTTGTGCTGAGCTTTGTTTAATACCCCTTCCAGTCTCTCTATGTCCCCAGGGGGAATGGTTGTATATGCTTTTTTCTTGCATGCCTCTTCTAATTTGAGGATGTCTAGCCCATCCAAGCTGACATTCTCTATATCTTCTTCCATGTTGATTGGAACATTCAAGTGGTCTTCCAGAGTTTCTTCATGCAAACTGAGAGCGAGAGTCGCATCTAGATCCATGTCTGAGAGCTGCGGATCCGTTTCTGTCACTGGCATTTTTGACTTCGATTTTAGAGGAGCACCGATTATGTCTGATGCGGAGGGGTTCAGGGTATTTTGACGGATTGTGTCAGCGGATGAGTGGGGCGGAGAGGCTTGAGAATCTTTTTGAGGTGGAGGATCAGAGGGATCCCTCGGAGTGAGGATCTGGAATCTATTCGAGGAGTCGGCTTTCTTGTGGCTAGGGAGGGGATCTTTCCGGGTATTTGAAGAGGAGGGAGCCACATTCGGCTTCTTGGCATGTCTATGGCGGTGGGGGACTTTGACAAACCCCTCAGAGTCTTTGGCGATATCATTGGATGTGGGTTGGATTTGGACATTCAGAGGGCATTCCCTGAACAGATGCCCATGTTAATGGAATTTACGGCAGCGAAATGGAATATGTTCATAATCAAGAGGCTGAATCCATTCATAGTCATCGTGATAGAGACTTACCGAATCCGCTAGGGTCTTCTTGAGTTGCATCTGGACGCAGATCCTTGCATAGGAGGTGTATCCTCGTTTTTTTGTTTCCTCAGCTACCTTGATGAAGGTTCCAATGCGGTTGCCGATATCTTTAGTGTTTCTTCTCTCCAGTACTCTGTCCGTAAGGAGTACATGCGAATCCAGACGGGTGCTTGACTGAGGTCTTCTGTATCTCGATTGAATCTGGGTTTCCAGTCCCTTAAGAAGAGACCCGCAGAGTTGAAAAAATAGGGGCCGCCTTCAAATACTCTTATTTTGTCCTCTAGGCAGGTGAATATGGCCGTGAAGAAGCCTTTAAGACCAATAAGCACGGAGACGTGTCCTTTTGGCTTCCACTTAGATGTGATCCAGCCATTTAGGGCTTTTTCTGTTGGCCAGAAGCCCAGAAATTTTCCGATGAGCGCATGGTCTGTCATGTACTGTATCTCGCCATTGATTCTGTGGCTTGGAAGCTCCACTCGGATTCTTTCGGGTGCTTTGGGGATGCATGTAGTCGATTTCGTCCTTGGTTGTGACGCCTTTGGACTTTCTGGCATTTCTTCATCCGTGAGTTCATTCTGTTTTGGATCGATCGGCTGCTCAGAGCTCTGACCTGTCTCCGTAAGCGGGTTCTGATAAGTCTGAGTTTTCACTGGTGCACCGTCAGCGTTAAGATGATCACGCAGAGGAGGGGAAGGTTGGGTACCCGCCCCTCCCATTTGGGAGGACATGATGAGATGTGCAGTCAGGCTGTGTCGAGTCTGCTGCTAACGGTCCTGAAGGGAGCGCCGCACTGTGCACGGCCTATGGGCAGATGTGCAGGTTTGC
>APFE030391011.1:160296-177985 GCA_000404065.3 Pinus taeda | reverse complement strand
GGGTCCAAAACCAAAATTTTCCGGGGCGCTGCCCCAGACCCCATAAAGTGGGGTTACGGGTACCCCTCAAACCCCCTGTTAACTATGTGGAAAGAATATAACACAACCCAAGGATTGATGCACTTCTGGAGTGACCTTGGGAAGATCAAGATTTCACCTAGTTGGAATGTTCAAATGACTTTCTTGATGATTTAAATGATAGATAGACAGAGAGAGATTTCCAATGAGCTGTCATGAGATCAATTTGGAGTTGAGGAAGACCTTCAAAAGCTGACTGCAATAGAACTCTGCATTTAGGCAACCTCATTCTGCACATTTTGA
Organism: Pinus taeda; assembly: GCA_000404065.3. Taxonomy (NCBI): domain Eukaryota; kingdom Viridiplantae; phylum Streptophyta; class Pinopsida; order Pinales; family Pinaceae; genus Pinus; species Pinus taeda. The sequence goes on along the minus strand of APFE030391011.1, from coordinate 177,664 downwards.
CCAGTCTTGGGAGATTTGACTTTTGATAGAGCAAATGAACTCCAAATTGAAAAATTCAAGATGTTCTAGAAAGTAGACTCAACAAGATTTCCAATGAGTTAACACATGCCCAATTTCAACGTTGAGAAGGTAGTTAAAACTCACCCTGAAGTTGGCACTATGCATAGGAACAGTGGCACTATGCATCAGGGAGGCGCTGCACATCAGAGCCAAACTTCCTTCAGAAAAATACACTGGCGTTGCACACCAGGGAGGTGCTACACAATGGGTTGGCATCACTATGCATTGAGCTTCCAAGGTTCTAATTTACCTAAATTCATCCTCCATCAACTCTTTTGCTGTATTCACCTCCTAACAAGTAAGTGTCAATACATCCTAAGCTTAAATAGGGTTTTTCATGTTTGGTTCATGATTTTTGCTTCCTAAAGGTCAAACCCTAGCTTTCCTCTATACTCTATTTCACATCATTGCAAAACCACAATCCCTTGTCCCTTTTCCCAACTTCATTGCACTAAAACTACTCCTTGATTCTATTTTCCATTTCCCTATTTTCCCTAAGAAACTAATCCCCTTTATCAAACCCTAAGTTCCTCATACATCAAACCCCTAGCTCCCCAAATCCTTCGCTTCATTCCCCTACCTCATCTCATTATTATTGTTCCATTTACAAAATCTCTTCATACTCACCTTTTTGTTCCCACTTATTATCCATCATTCATCAAACCATCCCAAAGAGATAAGCATGGAGAGGGACAGGGAGCCCGATTTTGAGGAGGACACCCTTAGTGATAGCTCTAGGGAAATGATTTTGCAATAGAGGAAGCCTCACAAAGGTGTCAAGATTATTAGGGAGGAGCCCATCAATATGAGTGAACTCTTGCTTGCCCATTAACCACCTCATGCTTCATACATCAGTTATGTTTTGATTTTTGTGAAACGGTAGAGAAGCATCCAGTTCCCTTGACTCTAGTTGAAAAAGAAGTGGTTAATGAGAGAGAAATATGGCATGAGAGGGTAAATATCCACCTTGAGGGTCTTCTAAAGAAATCCAACAGAGAAAAAAATATGCTTAGGCATATGGCCTACCATTACTTGACCCAGAATAGGGTAGGTAACATGAGAATTAAGAACCTTAAGGCAAGATTAAGGAGGGCCTTAAGAAGAAAAAAGAGGGGTGAAAAACTTGAGTTCTTGGCTGATGTTACACTTGCTCAACAAAGTAACCAATGAAGTACATTTGAGCCAAAACTGGGCAGGTTTTGGAAAAAAATTGTAAATTTTAATTTTTTGAATTAGGCAACACAGGAAATTCTGGTGGATGCGCAGCACCACTGGCGCTGCGCATTGGATTGGCTCACTCTTTGGCCAAATGGCTTGTAGTTTTGGATTTAGCATGAAAAAAAAACCAAACCCAGAAAATTTCATCAAATTTGGATGAGATCTTGGCCACTAAAAGGGCAAAAAAACACTCAAAAAGTGCCCTCTCTGGCACTCTTTGGACACACAGGAACCAGTCTTGGGAGAATCCACTTTTGAGGGGGAAAATGACCTCCAAATCAGAAAATTCGAAGCTTTTCATAAACACGACAGGTAGGTCTTTCCAAAAGGCTATTTGGGGCCTGATTTGGTGAAGTGGGAGGCCTCCAAAAGTAGTCTTGAAGCGGCACTACACATCAGGCTCAAGGCGCTGTGCATTACGCAGATTTTGTAAATTTTGCCTAAAACTCGAAATTTCACCCAGTTTCTTTAGTGGTTTACATTTCTTCTTGTTTAGGTAAATTTATGCATGGTAAATGATGTATTTGATGTAAGTATAGATGAAAATCACCTCGTAGGGTAGATACATCAAATTCCAAGTGGTTTTGAGCTGTAATGAATTGCTTCCCTAAGTTTTAGAGGCAAGTTGTTCCACTACCTACTTTTGTGCTCCTAGTTTAGATATGGTTGAAACCACCCCTTTTATCATGGATTCAACCCTGATAGATAGCATGAGTGGTTTTCTTGTCTATATTATGTAATTTCTTGGTCATTTGTAAAGGTTGGAGTTTGGTAGAAGTGGTGGCACTCATTCAACATTTGTATCAGTAGTTTGGCAAGGAATAAAACTAGGTTTCACAGTTATTTTTATGGGATTCTCGTGATAGTGAGTTTATGTATTGTTTCTTCTTTGTAATGAGTTTTTCTTATGTTTTATATGTATCCAAAGCCATCTTTCTCTTCTATAACTAAATGAATCAAGGTGAATGGACAAAATACACTGTTGTGCTTTGTCTTACGAATGCATTTGGTTTTCAATGTTTTGAACTATTTGAAGAGGATTGATAGTTTCTTTATGCCCTCCTCAACTCCTCAGCTATCTTAATCTACCATCTTAATCCATTTCTAGTACATAAACCCTTGTCTACCTCGCCCCACAGAACATGACTGTATCCCTAAGTTGATTTCCCGGACCCAATCTGCCTTCTCCAATTTATCCAGCAACCAAAACCTAAAAATCAAACTAGAAACCCTGAGCTACTATACCTAGCTTAAAATCTAGATTAAATTCAGTCATCTCAAGCCCTAATTGCCAATATCCTAATTGAGATTGACAAGGAGGGAGCCCTCTCCCGACCTGGTAGGGCTAGCTACCAGGTTAAGTGGTGTTTGATGTTACCCTAGACCTACCTTCCTTCAACCTAAGGTAGATCCAGGCACTAACAGTATCAAAAATGTTTATCCAAGCTCTGGTCTTCTACTAATTACCTACAAAATACAACAATTTGTTAATAAAACACAGGTTTGTGAGGAGGTGACTGGAGGTCGTACTGAAACTGGGAAGAACTATGGATAGAGTCTGGAAGGTGTTCGGGAGGGAATCCATGGTGACATCATGTATCAGAGGCTCAGGGTGGCACCATAAGGGTTTGATAGGTTTCGTTGTGTAACTGAGTAAAATGCATGAAAATGACAGTTTTCAGGGTTTTAACAAGTAATGGGTAAATTGGCATGAAATTTTATATTATGAACAATGAGTGGTTTCGAGTTTAGTGGGGAGGTGGTATCGAAGGCCATCAAACTGCTTTTATAGAGGAGATGGCATTTTGGCAAGGTCACCCGATTTATGTTAGCGCTTGACATATAGAAGTTGGGGGCCCAAGAAATACCTCTTTATTGGGAGGGTAAAGGTCGGATATCGAGTGAACCCGATATGGCTGTGAACGTTGAATTTGAGTCTTGACGATCAGACGAGGTTAATGGAGGGACTATCTTAACTTTACCAAGAATTGGTGAGTTAAGAGGGTTTTGTCAGGGGTATGGGATAAAATTATAGTTTATAATTAAACTAGGGGTTGGGTTATTATATACGGGATTTATTTATATATGGGAAAAGGTATATCAAGAGCTATATTATTATGTTAAAAATTAATATGAAATGAAATGAGTAGAGTGAACATACCACTAAGCATAATGTAATATTTGTGCATTTTGTTCACATACACTTATACTTAGGATAAAAACTTTTTGTGGGTATTTTGAATGAAATGGAATTTAACATGGGGTTGTTTACTTTTCATACGAAAATGGAGTTTAACCTTAGGAAAAGGGGTTTTATTAGGGTAATGAAGGGAAATGAATTTTATGAAGAGAATTCTAACACTTGATGTCCATAGGTCATTAAACTGAGGGTCCGGTCCCACCAAAAGTCAGAGAAATTCTCTGAGCCTTTATAGCTTGAAGTATTTTTAGTACTAGAACATACTTGTGGATGGGGAAATTGGTAAGTATAGGGATGAAATGAATGAGGGGAAGTCAATTAAATCAACTTGTAAACCTCTGCTTTTGCTTTCTTAATTGCTCATGCACATTGAAACATATGATTAAGCATGATAAATGTGCTTTTGTCCAGTCAACTTTATACTTCAGCAACCTTTCTTCTACTTACCCATTACTTACCCTAACATTTTTTCTTCACTTATTTGGGTGCATTTAAGCTAGCAGACCCTTTTCTTTCCTTTTCTTTTATAAAAGACACTATCTACTTCTAACCTTATATCTTCCAAGGGCTCAGATTAAACTGATGAGCTCCTTTTATTTTCTCTACCTACCTAATGATCTCCCAATATTAAGCTGTTTGGTCAGATTTTATTCTCTAACTATAAACATAAAATTCAAATAATGAAATATTCAATATTATTAAGCAGTTTCACTGCCATGGGTTGTGGCATGTATGATAAGTTGCACACAACCATTATTTGTAGAAGAAGTAAAATAGTAGTGGCATTTAGACTTGCACACTTTCATGATCTGTTTTTGTGTTTAGGGTTCATATATTTTCATTTTTTGATCTTTTCTTATTCTTTTTGTACTTTGATATTTCTTTTAGGACACACCCTCTTTACATTTTTAAATTTTTAATATGGAAAACATTTGCAGAAAGTAAAGGTATGTACAATATTACAAGGCTTAACCTTAGCCAATTCAAAATTATGAATCCTATCACTATAGGACGCTAACGTAGAGAATAGTTTTTTCTATTGAAAGGATAATAGTTGAAGCCTCCATTTCATACAATGCCATGGTAAAATTTGGATATGCTTCCTTAGTTGTTCAAGAAGCTTCGACCCCTAATTTTTCTTTGAAAGAGGGTGGCTTTAGTTATGAAAAATTACTTTCATATTATTGTTTTGTTTGCAGATTTAATGGGTTTTGGCCATCATTGATTGATCTCGACAAATGGATTTCTAATATGTGGAAACCCATTTTACCTAATGATATGAATATTTACCCCTTGGATGAAGTTTCTTTTTGTGGTTTTTGATAATACTAAGGACAAACAAAATATTTGTGAATTTAGGCCCTGACTTTGGGGTAGTGCTGGCCTATTCTTGCAACCCTGGCCTCCTACCTTTGATCTATTTATGATATCATACTACATGGCACTTGTTTGGGTAAGTCTCTGAAACCTTCTCTTACATCTTTGGAACCTCCCAATGATATCTTCCATTGGTAATGGATTAGGGAATTTTCATTTCCATAGCCCAAAATCTACCTTTTTTTATAAAACCACTTATGGTCAAATATGTTGTTAGGTCCATATAATACTAGTGTATTTCCCTCATTTTTATTAGTGTAACCCCTTATTGTTATTTTTGTGCCCATTTATCCCACATGTTGTTATTTTTGTGCCACATAGAAGCCCATTGTTGTTATTGTTGCGTTGTTACATTATTATTGTTATGTAGGCTCTAATTATATTGTGACCCCTTAGACTCCTATATATACCAAGGAGGACTTATCATTTTTATCATACAAGAATTGTTCATTTATGTAATGTAAATGAGGTTTTTCCCTCGAAGAGGATAATTTTTAAGTCATTGATCTATCTTTTATGTGAGCTAGTTGCATAACATTCAGTATCACAGTATTTGATTCTAGGGTTTTGCTTCTTCAAATAGGTCATCTTAGAATTTTCTTTATAATGTTTTTTTATACTAGTCTTTAGAAGCTAAAATTACAAACACGTGGAGATGAAATATTGGGGAACTTCGTGTACGAATTTCATATCTTGGTTCACTATATTTTTAGAGATATGATCCAGAGAAGTTAGTGTTTTTGCAGGCTCGAGAATTCCATATAAAACAAGTGACCTAAGGAAAATCCCCATAACCTTCTCTCCCAACATCAGATTTGAATTTTGTAAAAAGTGACTAAAATCAAACAAACTTTAGTGTTTTGATTATCATTTTCATGGTTTAAGATCGAAACCGTGACACGTGTCACTCCATACAAGTTCGCTCTATTGAACTAATTTATAATGAGGTCATCATGGGAGGTTGGGCATAACTACTTCTTGAAGAATCCAATATTTCTCTGACTTCTGGGGTTAGAAATAATACTCATAAGGAAACCATGGGATAAAATTTTAGGTCTTGGAGATACAATAGTTTCAATATCGATCTCCTAAAAATCAAGAAAAATGTGCGTATTTTTTTAAATTTTGCATAACTTTTGTTTGAAAGATCAGTGTGAAGTGATTCAATGGGCATAGTGAAGAATAAATATTATTATTTGATTACAAAATGCCTCGAAAGAAAAATAGAAGCACCTAGTAAGAAACTAGAAAGCTCTTCTATGACACATGAAGAAGATGAAGAAATGTAGCATGACATATCAAATCTACGAGACCAAGTGCAACGAATTTCTCTCTCGCAAAAAGTAACAAAAAATAAATTGGAATCTATGATGAATGTTAAGGTAGATGGTATAAAAAGGGACATGGGAGTTCTGAATGATGGTTAAAAGCAGACATGGAAGAAATAATGAATTTTAAGATAGAGAGGTTGAAGGAAGGTTTGGAAAAGTTGTTAGAAGAAAGGGTTCCCATTGGTGATAAGGTAATCCATGAAAAACATGATGAGGAAAAAAGGAATATGAATTATTATTTTAGATACTCCAATATTGGGTCTAAGAACCACCACATTCCAAAGATCGATATGAGGAAGTTTGACAACAATGATCTAGTAACATGGATACTATAGATGGAGCAATATTTTGATCTCCATGATGAGAAACACACAAAATGCATTGCATCTTTATATTTAGAACACAATAATTTTATGTGGTATCAATGAATTTTTTTTCTTGTAAACCACATGTCACTTGGTTAATTTTTATGGAGGAAATCATAACACATTATGAGGATAAAAAGAGCAACACCTTCCTTAACCAATTGATAATTCTCAAACAATATAATTCAATGGTTGAGCATAATGAGGACTTCCAAAAATTGGATATTAGGGTAATTGATATTCCAGAGGAGCATATGATCGATGCCTTCATAGGTACTTTGAAGGATAACATCCAACATGAGGTTTTCCTTTCAAAACCTGATTCATTAGAGAAGGCATTTAGGGTCGCAAGAAATGTTGAAAGAAAAATTATGGTGACAAGGAAGTATACTACTAATAACTATAAAGATGGAAATTTTGTCGCTCCTAGCCTTCTACAATCTACAAGGTTGACGCCATACAAATTGGAGGAAAAAAGAGAAAAAGGGCTTTGTTACATTTGTGATATAAAATAGACTAAGGGTCATACGTGTGTTGACAAGAAATTATTCTACATAGATTATGAAGAGGAGGAAGAAGAGGAACAAGAAACATGAAAAGAGGAGGATATATAGGAGGAACCAACCCCAGAGAAAGAAGAAATGAATCTGATGATATCTTACAATGCATTGGTAGGAATTGCCACTCCTCAAAATATCAATATGCAAGGATATATCAAGAAGAAAAAGGTAATAGTGTTGATTAATTCAAGTATTACTCATAATTTTATTCATTGTAAGATAGCCAGGGAATTGAATTACTTCCTATATCCAGCACCAAAGTGTCAAGTGATGGTTGCAAATGGAGGAGCTATAAATTTCTCTAGAAAGTGCCATAATATCAAGCTAACCATGGGGGAATATGCATTAGGTAGTCCAGTTCTTTCCATTCCAAGGGGGTGTTGATGTTGTATTAGGAGTCTAATGGTTACAATCCTTGGGGACAATAGCTTTTAATTTTCATGAAATTTTTTGGAAGGAAAGGAAGTTTAATTAAGGGGTATCACCGGGAAACCAAGAAATATAGTCAACTCTAATTTCATTAAAAATATTTTGAAGAAATAAAAATGGGGTGTAATTGCACAATTGTGCTCACTAGAGGTTCAAACATCAAAATCATCTATTTCTCCAGATCTCCAAAAAGTCTTGGACAATCATTCCAAGGTATTTGATACTCTCAAAGGCCTCCCACCTATCCATGATCATGATCATGTTATTCATTTTATTCTAGGAATTTTTCCTCCAAACATCAAACCTTACAGATATCCCTATGCCCAAAAGAGCGAAATTGAACATATGGTTGTAGAAATTCTATAGGCTGGTATAATTCAACCTAGTCAAAGTTATTTCTCTACTTTAGTATTATTGGTGCACAAGAAGGATCAATCATGGTGTATGTGTATAGAGTATAGGGAGTTCAACAAGCTCACTATTAAAGATAAATTTCCCATTCCTATCTTTGATGACTTGTTGGATTAATTACATGGAGAAATTTACTTCACCAAGTTGGATCTTTGTTCAGGATATCATCAAATTAGGATAAAGACCAAAGACATTCTAAAAACATCATTCAGAACTGATGAGGTTCATTATGAATTTTTGGTCATGCCTTTTGACCTTACTATTTCACCTTTGACATTTCAAGGTTTGATGAATTCCATTTTGAAACACTTCCTTAGAAAATTTGTGTTTGTATTTTTTGATGATATACTAATCTACAACAAGTCTGGGAAGGAGTGTGTTCAACATGTTGACAGGGTGCTCAAACTATTTGAGGAGAAATAATTATATTGAAAAACATCCAAATGTTTATTTGGAGTACAGGACATGGAATATTTAGGTCATAGTATATCTCATGAGGGTGTTAAGGTAAACCCTAACAAAATTAAAGCCATTAAGGAATGGAAAATCCCCATAACAATAAAGCATGTTCGAGGATTTCTTGGGTTGAGAACATATTATCCCAAGTTTTTTAATAATTATGGGAGAATAACATCACCTATAACAACATTATTGAAGAAAGATGCATTTTCTTGGACTCCAGAAGTGACTAAGGCCTTTGAACATCTTAAAGAGGAAATGTGCCAAGTGTTGAATTTCCACGATCTTGGGTCTAGGTTAGAGTCTTAAAATAATTGACACTACCAAAACAAGAATCTCAACCATAAACTACTTTGCACAACGGCAATATAAAGTAGTAAATCACACACGCACAAAACATAGACAACTTTTTAATTTTTCAACCCAACTTTGTTATATTGATAACATATAATACAATATTCTAGGGATCTCATACCAGGGATAATGGCCCTTAGTACAAGATACAAAATTGGGGCTTGGTGTCAGTCCATCGACAACCAATCTACCCTCACCAAGATACTCTAACCATCTGGCTGATGTAGTCGACTTCACAACCCCCCTCGTTCATACCTTCTACCTGCCCAGTCCCTTGACTCCTGATCTACAACTCCTACCTCTATCAATGCTCCAAGTCCATATGACCACTAAATCTCGGTTATCCAATCTACTCACTAGTCGATCATTCGTCCATCATCACATCGAGGCTCCTATCGATTTGTTCACAGCTCCACTTGTGAACAACTCTCAATCTTCCCACTACTACTCCTCAGCTACTGAGGGACTTCAGCTCACTATGGTCTTCCTATGCTACTCCAATGAAGACCAGCATAGGGCACGAAGGGTTGCCACCTATCACTACAAGATGTCCATCTCCCACAATGAACATGGGCTAGGAGTACTGCCCATCATCTGATGTAGAAGTCCTTCTCCACACACAAGTCTCATGCTTTAATCGGTCAATCTAGCAGTCACTTTCATCCATCGAAGTGTTGCACATAAGGTTGCAATGCTTCACTCAATCATGCACCAAAAACATTCTTCTTGTCTGATACTCTAGGGATACTTTGGGCAACCAACTCGCTGCCCTCCAATCAACTCTAAGGCACTCAATCAATCACTTAAGGGTCCATCTGCAACACACCTTGTTGTTGTCCTCTTTCCTTCTGATCTGATGTGCCTACTATCACCTTGTCTGCTTGGTAAGCCTCCAAAAATCTACTTTGGCTCCTCCAAACAACTTCTAAGGCCTCCTCAAGTTACCCATCAACAAATCCATGAAAAACTCAACACTTTGACCCAATACACAACAAACTCTCACTCCAAGTTTGCATCCCAATCACTATGGAAATTGTCACTAGTCTAGGGCATATAATCATGAGATTGGCCCCGTCCTCATTGAATTCCATAGGCTTCCTTAACATGATCCAAATCTTATCCTCATGTAGGATCCAACACCTACAATAAATGTCATAAATAACATTTCTTTGCTCATTATTTGTGGTCTCCTTGACTTCTATAATCATGGACTTGTTAGGGCATCAATGACAATCTTACTAGCCCTCACACGTTAGATGAACCAACCCTCCCCAGGCTATAGTCACCCTTCTCCAGCACTCCTAAACCCCACGCTATCATGCCATCCACTAGTACTCCCAAACAGGCCTGCCACCTTCCTTTTTGGATTTAATGAAGATCTGTGGGTGTATTAGGGGTTGCAGCTTGCTATAGAAAGCCTATCCCTTATTGTGGCTGCCCTTTTCAAGGGTTCTAAACACTAAATAACACCGTATTCCTTCGACCCTCAAGAACAGCCTGCGACATCCAAGATAGCCTCTCAGCCTCCACCAAGGTGACCCAAAAACAAGCACTACTCGAGCAGCTCACTCAACCTCCATCAAGGAACTCAGACCTCCTCCACACTATATTAGAGCCTCCCTCTCTTGTTGTGGCTAGGGAAATTTCAAAGCTATCTTTCTTACCTTGTGTTGCACAAAATGGATGCTCTAAAACACTCCAATACACCTTGTATTTAAACATATACAAGGGATCAACAAATTGATGAGGAGACCCATCTACTGGACTATTTTTTACACTAAGCCTACATGACTTGGGAACCAATAATTACCTTGTCAACATCAAAAAATCATTTCTCTCTAACGACAACTTGGATTCAGATGATTCTCGATGTGTTGGAATCGTATCATCGCACACTATCATCCTCATCCATAACATGTTGTACCTCCATCATGGTTTTAGCCCAAGTCAGGATGGGTGCAAAACCCCCAAGAGTGGATCTCAAGCCCACAAGCTCATTTGCGGCGCTTTAACCTCAAACCCTTGAACACTATGGCTTGGAGTACCTCCCAAGCTACACAAATCATCATCCGGCGACACTAGCCCATCTGGCATCCATCTCAGGTTATCATTATTTTAATTATTTTAAAATAATCTATTATGTCTATAAGAACAGCTTGAAGTTTGAAGTTTTTATAACATACAGGGTTAACATTATTTGAAAATTTCTTAAAATAATTTATTACATTTATAATAATGACTTTGTTATTATTATTCTAAAATGTTTTAAAATAATTTATTATGTCTACGCTTGAAGCTTTTATAACACCTGAGCTTATCGTTATTTTAAAAATGTTCAACTTATTATTTTACAGAGATGTTATTCTTAAATATTAAGAAAAGAAATTAATAATAAAGATTTTAAATATTAAATAAAAAAAATACCGAGATTTTATTATTAAATATTAAGAAAGAATACAATAATAAAGATTTTAAAAGTTAAATAAATAATAATAATAATAATTAATTTATTCATATTTTATTGTAATTTTATTTTTTTATTAAAAATTTCAAAAATATCATATAAGAATGTATTAAAAAAATCATATATATATATAACATCATATTAGTTTAAATTAATTATGTCAAACAGGTATGTTTATTTTGGAATAATGCTTCTAGAATTTTAATTTAATTATCAATAATTATTAGTGGATGGTAATGATTTAGTTTGAATATTTTAGAATATTTTTAATAGTATTCACAAATTAAAAGTTGAGATTTATTTTCAAAATAGTTATGTCTTTTTTTTTTCCGTTTAATTAAATTAATTAATTAAAAAAATCATATGTAAGTGTTAGATGAAATGAATTAGGATTGTTTGGGTTTGGGGTATTCATAAGCCATGGTATTGACCCATGTTATTGTAACAAAGCATATTTATAAATTAAAAATATTCATAATAAATTGAAAGTGAATCTCCATAATTAAAAACCTTGTTCATACTTTTTTAAAATGTATATATATTTAAAATATATACTAGTATTTATGAATGATCCTTACTCAAGGACACTAAATCGATCAATAACGATAGCCAATTCGTTTCCCCCTCTTACGCCAAGCTCCTCCTACTACGAGAAAATGTCGATGCTGATATAATTCGTGCATCGAGGAGAAAGGGAATCTAGTTAAGCCACGACACTGTAGCTAAATTACATGGTGGTCGACAAATCTAGCTACAGTGTCGTGAGGCAAAGCCTCACCAATAAAGTCTTCGGCTTAATACCAAGTATTGCATGCAACATAATTCCTCTAGAACAAGTTTATGAATCTGAAGGCACGTATGCTAATATATGTAATTATGTTTAAATTTTTGGACATATTATATAAATACATAGTTAGGATGGGTTGGTATATAAATACACAATTAGGATGGAGTAGTATAGTTTTGATTTTCAAACTATAAATAGAACCTATATATAATGAGCTTTTAATTAAAAAATATGAAGAAAAAAGGTTTATGCTACACAATAAATAAGTCCAACAAAAACTTAAAATATAATTAAATTTTTATTTCAGATCAACAATGGCTCTGTCAAATGACCCTGTTATAAAACATCAAATTTTGTTTGGTTGAGTTGTATAATGTTTGTCTGAGAGAGTGGGCAGGGGATAATCACTTTAAAGGGATCTCTTTGCGAAGTTGCTTTACCTATATTGCGTCTGAAGGCTGTTGTTAATTTAGTGGTGGAAGAGGAGGCCTAGAAACCTCACACTCTGTAATTGGTGCCTCCCATTGATGGCCATATGCCCTTGTTCCTCGTCCCCCTGTTCAGTTAGCAACGTCTAAAAGTGGATACCCCCGAGCTCGTAGTTCTTAGCTATGTGGGGATAGACCAACATAAAATAATTCTAGGAGGTAGTTATATCCAAATTAAGTTATATAGTAGACAACTGACAATAAAAATAAAAATTGTGGCTTGGATATCTACGTGCATAGTCATTCAAGTTATTGTTCTATATATATATTTGTTTTTTAAAGTTAAATATTATAATTTGTATTGGTTAATATTAAAAAAATAACAGAGGCAAATCTATTTCTAGAATCATTTTTTATTAATAGTCTCTATTAGTACTACCCGGATGCGGGTGTTGGCATGCCACATAGGAACGGGCCACATGTCCTGCATGTGCCGCCCCTTGCTCGCATTTAAGGTTGATGGGTTAGCCGTCAAAGGTCTAATCCTCCGAAGGCCGAGACCTGGGCATTCAATGCCGAGTACTGTGAATCGATGGCGCTGCAGAGTGCAATTAAGGCGCGCATCCACCGAGGGCATGAGACGGGTATTCATGGCACAGCCAAGCAAAGGAGAGTTCATTGTAATGGTGAATTGGGAAAGCTTCAGCCGTCGGGGTACTCCAAGAAGGTGCAGGCGCAAAGGAGGGCGGTTACATTGCCACTTCGACCTGCCTTCCTGGCTCTCCGAGGCTTCAATTCGGGTTCTGATCTCAGGTGCAAGCATCAAACCGAGAGCAACAAGGGAAATTTGGTTTCGAAGAAGGACTTTCTTCCACACAGGCTACAGTTTCTCAGAGATTGCTGCAATTGGGAGAAAGTGGTGGCGAATTCCGTTGGATTACTGGTCTCAAAATTCATCGCAGGCTCTCAGGGGAAACGGAAGTGGGCTCATGGCGAGACTACGGGAGCGCCAACCTTGCAGAAAAGGCTCTGGGCGAGGCTCATCCTCTCGCCCTTCGGCAGCGAATGAGCATCACCACTGCTACTGCTGTTATTTCTATAGGCGGGCAAGGGCTCGGCCCCTCCAAACTGGGCAATTCATGGAGGTGGGCAGCTCTAGCGAGGGAGAGCCAGCGTTTCCAGCGTTTGGCTCGGTAGTGTTCACCCTGGGTAGCTCCAAGAGCAACGAAGGTATTAATGCACACGTTTCAGTTCTCTTCACTACAGCTCATGAGGGAAATGACAATGGGACACCTCCTGGAACGGGGGATCCACCCACAGAGGGCATTGGCATGGAATGCCCAGCTCTGCAACCACCAATTGAGGTGGCCACCTCAGGGAAGGAGATTATGCATGCCCCCTCACATCCCCAGGAGCAGGGACCTCAAGACACAGCAAAAGATAAGTGGGCTGCCATGTGGGAAGGAATCCCTGAGGGCCAAGGATGGTGCACCATTATGGAGGAAAAAGGTCCTGGTGACAGAGGTCTCGGTGGTGATGGTTTTGACGACAATGGTCTCGACGGCGAAGGTCTCGGCGGCGATGGTCCTGGCGACAAAGGTCTCGGCGGCGATGGTCTTGGCGACAAAGGTCCCGGCGACATCTGAACCCCTGATGCACGCACCAGCTCTCACCTTGCTCTCTCTGCTCGGGTCCATGATTAAGGTCACTTTGTTTGTTCACCTACAATTTTTCTTCTGGTCTTGTCTCAGTCAATCTGTCTGTCCAGTATGTTTATTTTTAGTCAGACCAGTGTATGGCGACTTACAGTCGGGTTTTGAAGGGAGCCCCTGCATGGGCCATAATGCTAGGTTCTGGGGGAATTAGGTAGTTTGTCGGTGCTGCCCCTGCGAGGGAGCTGTTTGTGTCAATTCCAGGATACCCAATGTGCCACTGGTGGCCATGGAAGTACTGCTTTACTGCTTGTAATATTTCCTGTAAATTCAATATAATAGAATAGCTAGTTTTACCGAGAAAAAAAAAAAATAGTCTCTATTAGTACTATTACTAATAATAATACTTTAAAACAAGTGTTGTAAGGTAGTGTAGTCTTTCCCTAGTTCAAGTGGAAAAATTTCAAATTGATATATGAAATGGAAAAATTAATTGCCTACTAAGATAGGGAGCATATTATAAACCAAATAAACGTTAGTTAAATCAAGGGATTTATAAAGGTAAATTACATACACATCACAATTCTAAGAATGCCCCCATACAAATCAAATGGATATGAAAACTTTCATGTACCAAATGCAATAAGAAGCCTTTAAGAACCACATAGTCAGACGTTGATTGACAACATTGTTAGAAAATTATATATTATAGAGCAATGGAACACAGAAAATATTGCAAAAGTATAAACACAGAAAAAATGCATAAAACAAGAGACACATATATACGTGGTTCACCTAATTTGGGCTACGTCCACTGAGAAACAACCAGTCCTTCCTTTTATATTATCCAACCAAATGAAGAGATACAACCTACAACAGATGCGCTACAATTCCCTCTTCACTCTCAAAAAATATCCTCTCTTGTCTTGCTTAGAATACACATCTACATAGCCACAATACAATTTCCTTATATATAGAGAGGGTTTTCCTTCTAGGGAAAAAAACCCTAAATTAAACATAACTTATATCATCATATTTCCGCCTAATGAATGAACCCAATTGATTACAAAATTACAACATTTTACGAGGCAATTTTACATCTATATTTAGCTTCGAGGGCGCTGCCCTCGATCCCCCACCTAGGGGGGGGGCTCTAAAGCCCCCCCTTGGCCCCCCTGATGACACGCAAATACAGGCGGCGTTGACGCCCCATTATGAACTCAGGTCCAATGCAACGATACCTCTGAATAAATAAGATAATCAAGCTCCACACCCAACAATCTCCCACTTACAGACTGATTGTAGCAACTCCACCGCTACTTCATTTGCTGGAAAATGACTCCACTTTGAACCTGGTTGTTTCTCGTATTCATCATCATACTTGAAGAAAAATTGAAACCAAGCAGAATCTTAGATCCTCACTGATCCTCACTGGTTAGAACTTTTGTTAACATATCTACAAGATTTTGGCTAGTGTGTATCTTCTCCAGCTTCAACTATCGGTCTTCCAACACTGATCATATGAAATGGTACTTGAGTTATATATGTTTAGTCTTGGAATGAAACGTAAAGTTCTTTGCAAGATATATGGCACTCTGACTATCACTGTATTACCTTCCCAACTCCTGCTTCTTACCCAATTCATCCAGAAATCTTTGTAACCAAATCATTTCATTACTAGCCTCTGTAGCAACAACATACTTTGGTCTCGTCGTTCAAAGTGCAACAACACTTTGCAATTTTGAAACCCAACTAATAGTTGTTCCACCTATAGTAAACACATACCCTGTGGTGCTCCTCTTGTTATCTCTATCACCCACTATATTTGCATCAACATATCCTTGTAGATCAATGTTTGAACCATCAAAGTATAATGCTTGATTTGTGGTACCTCTCAAATACCTGAGAATCCATTTCACCGCCATCTAATGTTCGTTTCCTGGATTGTTCATGTACCTACCTACAACTCCCACTACATGTGAAATATGAGGTCTTGTGTAGACCATTGCATATATTGAGTTTCCAGCTACTGATGCATATGGAGCTTTAGACATATAAGGCATTTCTTCCTGAGTCTTGTGACACGCCTCCTTACATAGTTTGAAATGGCTAGCCAAATGTATACTAACTAGTTTTTCATTCTTCATATTAAATATTTTTAACACCTTTTGTATGTACTCACACTATGATAATTTTAATTTTTTATTCTTCCTGTATCTAGTTATTCTCATACCAAGGATTTGTTTTGAAACACCCAAATCCTTCATTGCAAATGAGTTTGCCAATTTTATTTTAAGCACATTTATTTCCTACATGTTAGAACCTGCAACAAGAAAGTCATATACATACAATAAAAATATAATATAGCTTCCATCATTTTTCGTTTGAGATAAATAAAACAATCAGAGTGACATCTAATATAACCTTGTTCAGACATAAACCTGTCAAATTTTAGATACCACTGCCTTGGAGCCTGTTTTAAGCCATACAAGCTCTTCTTGAACCTGCACACTAGTTTCTCCTTCCCTTTTACCTCATATCCTTGTGGTTGCTGCATATATATCTCTTCCTCCAAATCCCCATGGAGAAAGGTTGTCTTCAACTACTACTAGACTTAAAATAGTTCTGATTGAAGTCATTTTAACAACAACATAAAATATTTCATCAAAATCAATACCTTTCTTCTATGCAAACCCCTTCACCACAAGTCTATATTTTTACCTCTGTTTTCCTCCATCTTCTTCCTTCAGCCTGTAAACCCATTTATTCTGCAAAGTAGTTTTACCTGCAAATAACCTGACTAAGTCCCAAGTTTGGTTATGCATTAAGGAGTCCATCTCTTCTTCCATGGCTAGCTCCCACTTCTTCCTCCTTTCAACCTACATTGCTTCTTCATAACATTTGCGTTCACCAGAATCAGTCAACAATAAATAATATAATGAAGGAGAGTATCATTCATGGGGTATACTTATCCTGGTAGATCTTCTAACACCACTTTCAGGTGTTTGGGGTGCATGTTACTAGTGTGGTGGTTGTTGTTGTTGTGGTTATTGATTATTATTATTTTCAGGCACCTTTACTTTTTCAGTGATTTCATCAAGAACTGCATATTCCTTGTTTTCCTTTTCTTGTTCCTTTTTCTGCAACTGATTCTTATACAAGACCTTTTCATTGAATATTACATCTCTGCTCCTAATGATTTTGTGATTTTCATAATCATATAAGCGATAACCAAAATCATTAACACCATATCCAATAAAGGTACATTCTTTG
>APFE030391011.1:145494-159598 GCA_000404065.3 Pinus taeda | reverse complement strand
CCTATCAGGTGTGGCATGGAATGAGGCCCTTGAATCTACCACCCAGGCATCAATAATATTTTCTAATGAAATAATCAAAGCATCTTGCAACACATCACCTGTCACATTCACTTCATGATTGTTTTGTTGTTGCGCATCTCCTTCTTTTCCCTTCCTAGACTTGCAGTTTTTCTTCAGGTGATCTTTCTTCCCACATTTCTAGCACACTATCCACAATCTGGACTTGAATCTACCTTTCCTTGACTTATTGCGATATCATGGGCTCTTTCCTCTTTCCATTTTTCTTCCCCTAGTCTCTGTAGTCAAAGCATTACCTGATGTCTAACCAAGCTTTTCCATCGCATTTCCTTGCTAAGGATTGCACCGACAACATCATCAAACTTTAAAGTACTAGATATAGAGACAGAGTTACTAATGGCCCTGACTAAACCATTCCAACTTTCTGGAAATGAGCACAAAAATAGTAGAGCCCTAAATTCATCATCAAATGTTACCCCTACATAACTTAACTGACTGGTAACTATATTAAATTCATTTAAATGATCAACAACAGATCCACCTTCTAACATATTCATATGAAATACCTTATTTGAGGCTGAGGGTTTTTCATATAGTTTGGCTAGTGCTGTCATTAAACTCTTTGTTGTCATTTCCTTTGAAATATTAATGGCTACCAATGCCGCTAGGCACAACCGTATTGTTCCAAGTGCCTTTCTATATAGAATATCCCATTTTGTGTTTGTCATACTTGTCAGCTTCATTTTCTTTCTACTCAATGGTAGGTACAAATATTTCTGATACAAGTAATCTTCCATCTACATCTTCCACAACTAGTAGTTTTGGCTGTTAAATTTTTCAACCCTAAACCTACCATCTTCCACCATTGCTCCCTCTCGAACCAGGAACCCTTCTCTCCTGCGAGTTTATTAGTCAAATAGACCTTCAGCTCTAATACCAGTTGTTAGAAAATTATAAATTACAGAGCAATGGAACACATAAAACATTTCAGAAATATAAACACATAAAAAACTCAAAAAACAAGAGAGACACATATATATGTGGTTCACCTAATTTGGGCTACGTCCACGGAGAAATAGCCAGTCCTTCCTTTTATATTATCCATCAAAATGAAGAGATACAACCTATACAAGATCCATTGTAATTCCCTCTTCACTCTCACAAAATATCCTCTCTTGTCCCGTTCAGAATACACATCTACATAACACAATACAATTCCCTCATATATAGCGAGGGGTTTCCTTCTAGGGAAGAAAACCCTAAATTAAACATAACTTCTATCATTAGATTTCCGCTTAATGAAAAACCTAGATTGAATATGAAATTACAACATTTTACAAGGAAATATTACATCTATTTTTAGCTTCAAGGGCACTGCCCCCGATCCCTTGCCAATGGGTGGCTCTAAAGCCCCCCACCTCCCCCCCCCCGGACACCCTTGACTATGTGCAAATATGGGTGGCGTTGCCTCCCCATTACGAATTAGGGTCCAATGCAGTGATACCTATGAATAAAGAAGATAATCAACCGCCACACCCAAAAATTACAAATTGATATATGAAATAGAAAAATCAATTGCCCACTAAGATGGGGAACATCTTATAAACCAAATAAATGTTAGTTAAATCAAGAGATTTATAAAGGTAATCTACATACACATCACAATTCTAAGAATGCCCCCATACAAATCAAATGGATATGACAAATTCCATGTACCAAATGAAATAAGAAGCCTTTAAGAACCACATAGCTAGACATTGATTGACAACATCTCCAAAGCAATTTATGTCTATTATAAACAATTATTATGTTCCATATTGGTGTGGTTCCAAAAAAAATGAAAGAAATTTGCAATGAACGTATGTATAAGATTTGTAGAATTTGAAAAATGAGATCTATACATGTTTATATAACCTGGAAATAATTTTTACATTAGTAAATTGATAGATTAAGTTGGTTGGTTTTCAGAATTTGTTAAGATATTTTCTCAACAATATTGTCCTTCTTTGGAAATTGTTGAATCTCATGAGCATTATTTATCTGGCTTGTATTTTGATTTTGTTAGAGTAATAAACGAATATTTTTTAGAGTAATATGTTTCCTATGTCTTCTCCTCAAATTTTTATGTTGGTTTTAGAGCCCATATGGGTCTAACTCCATCAAGGGAGAGCCCAAGAAGATGGAAGAATTTTGAAGATTAAATCCCTACTGTATACATAGAGCACACAATGTGTTGTGATTTTTTTAATGTGGTTGTCAACTGATTTGTTACATTTTTTTCCTTTATTTGCACTCATGTGAATGTGACAGGCCTGTGTATAGAAAAAGAGGTTGTGGGAGAGTTTTATTGTGGAAGGTAAAGATCATGTTTTGTGACAAAGCTCTCCCTTACTATTGGAAATTTTATCTCTATTGAGAGGGATGATTCCAAAAGAATAGTAATTTCACTCTACCTTTCATTACATCAATTTGAAGACCCAATCTCCAATGCTGGTAGAGAAATGATTTTCATTGAGAAGAGATTGTTTTCAGATAACGACCATACCATCAATCTCGACATCTGTAGAAAAACCGACTCATTTTTGTGTATAGTCCCTATTTGATTGGTGTAGTGAGAAATCATAGGTCCCCATAAAGGTGTGCATCTCAAATCCCTTCTTCACTCCCTCGACTATGCATACATCTCTGTTTTGGTCACTCTTTGTGCATACCTTGATCGATGTCCCAACCATCTCTAATTTTTTCGTTGCCCTAGCTTGTGGAGGGAATCTCTCAAATTTTTGTGGTGATTGATGTGCTTATTCTCCAGTAAATTTAACAAGAGATATATCATGCTTGTACATGTCCTTGCAGTGTTTATTTATTAAGTGGAAGGCTCCCAACAACCTTCACCATTGAGTGACTAGATATTCTGGACAAGGAGCATTATATTCTAAGCTTTAGCAACTATGGGGGGGAACATTATCAACATGTTCTGTTAAAGAAGCTTGACCTCGTTAACAATGTAGGCCATCTATTGGAACCATCGACTGTTTGGATTATAAAATGAATATGTGTATATGGTTATTCTCGTGACAAGCTCTCAATCAATTTTCTTGAGGCATGTGAAATGGATCGTGAGCTCGTCTACAACATTTGGAAGAAAAACTAGCTCGCTATAGGAGCAATCCGACTGAGCTGAATTGTAATAGATCTCTTCAAGTGTTCTTGAATGCCATAGATGCTTAAGGGACATGGGGATATCACTTGATTTGTTAAACAAAAAATGTGGAGAAAAAATTGATCTATCCAATGGTTGTGTTGATCTATGTAGCAAGCATGTATGTTAGTCATTAATTACTAGTATATGTTATATTTATTTTTCTGGATAAATTATATGAAGAACCAATTAATGAACATAAGAATATAATTGAACTTGTAGTTCTCAATGTTCTTCAGTTTTGAGAGAATACATCGCTAGATTAATTGTGTGAATCTATTATATGTTGATGAATCTTGTTGTGCTTCAAGCTTCAAGGGCATTAATTACAGGTTATGTTATGGGATGCATGTGTGTAGAAATATTAGATGCATAATTGACTTTAGGATACAATCCAGTATCAATATTTTCCTTTCGGAGATCAAGAAGTGTCAATTATACAAAGTTCATCAAATATGGTTAGAGGCGATTATGTCTTAAATGAGTTCAATGGGAAGCTCAAAAATTGTGGTGTTGAAAAGAGCGTTGTTTGGGAGACTTCAAAGTGGGGATAAGTGTTGATGAAGACCAGGTAGAGAGATTTGACTATATGTAATTTATGATTCTTGTAATACTGTTTGTAATGGTGTAACATAATTATTAAAGGGGGGACTTGGAAATAATGCTTATATTAGAAAATTGATAGATTAGGTTGGTTGCTTGTTGGAATTTGTTGAGAGATTTTCTTAACAATATTCTCCTTGTTTGGAATATGTTGGATCTCATGAGCACTATTTATGTGGCTTCTACATTGGTTTTGTATGAGAAATAAATGAATAGTTTTGAGAGTAATATGTCTGTTATGTCTTCTCCTCAAATGTTTATGTATATATGTGAAAGAAACAGAGAGAGATTGATTTGATGTCCACTAAATGATGACAAATGTAAGAATGGTGAGCTTATCCCAATTGTAGGTTTCCCAACCCTGTGTATGTGGCCCAATGGGCCCCTCAATATCCCTGATGTCTCCATTTATAATCCATACGGATGCCGTGACTGAACTTTTTTAAAGTTGTCGAGATGGAAAGGTGATGGTGGATATCGAATTGATGATCTAAGTTACTACATGTTGTTGGTCCCTTCCCTTCCAACTCTTAGATACCTCCTAAATGAATTCAAAACATCCATTTTCCATTCCTAGAGGTTCAATTGAGGTGTCAATATGCCCAGCTTGGCAGTTATTAACATGATTTATTCAAGTGTTGAGATAAAGCAAGAAATTTGTTGTTACAAGTGTCAGAAACCAGGGCACATTGCTAAAGATTGTTGAGGAATGAAGGTGCACATTTTGATTGATCCGTGAATTTATCCATGGCTTTAGCTCATATACACCATTAACTTGGCTCAAGGGAGGAGAGCCAATCACAAATTAAGATCCCATCCCACCAATTTCAAATTCAGTTGAAGGAAATTGGAAACAGGTTGAAGTAAGGCATATTTGTTCTCGGCAACCAACTCCTTTCTCGCTATGCTTTCAACCATAAAATGCCAATGGTTTTGCACAAAACATGGGCACCATTATACCATATTCAAATCATTCTACCAATATCTCCAACAAATTATTTTATTTTTCTTATTGTGCATTTTTTGTCTCTTTTGGACCCTAATGTGCCCTCATTTTCTAGAAGAAACAAATCCCTTGATATATGTTGTTTAATGTTACAAAGTTGGAGTGTTAGGAGTGTTTATTTTTTATTTATTTTTTATTTCTTGGGGGGTAATGTTCTTGTTTTTAAGAGGATGCTTGATGTTTAAGATGTCTTTTTTTAAGATGATAGATATATTTATAGGGATTACATATTTTTAAAATATTTTGGAATTTAATGGATAACAACCATATTCTAGGAATTTGCAATCATAATAAACTTAGAAAAAGATGATAAAATGCCTGACAATGAATTGGGTATGATAAAGTAACTGACAATGAGTTAACTCTAGAAATGTATTTTGTTGAGTGGTTTTAAATAATGTTATTGTTTATCACAATTCCATGTTTGTCGATTGTAATAGTGAATGAAATTAGGAGATTTAATTCAATTTATGTTTTAGAATTATATGCTAAGTTTTTTATTCAGGGCAAAAAAAACCATGAAAAGCAGTCATAAGATTGATTTTGAAAATGCCTTACATAAATAAAATAAAATAAAACAAAATAAAATAAAAACCAAAATTTCTATTTTAGGTTAAGTTTGTGATTCAACAATAGATATATATGTAAGTGATGTTATTTTATATTATTTTTCATAGATTGTATTACATTAACACTAAATGAAATCTTTGATATCTACTTTTCACTATATTGAAGAAATTTTCTTTTTAAATGACAATTTAATAACGTTTTCTCAATAAAAGTCTCTTTTTTCATGTTATTTTTATTGTTCTTTTTCTTAAAAGGAAAGATAATTATTGTTGAGTGAGATATGGAAAGATGTATGTTATTTTTATCAATTTATATTCTTCCTATTTAGGTTTTTTTCCTAGTCATAGTGAGTTAGATCACTCTCTCATGGGGCAAAGAGTCTTTTGGGGATAAGCCATTAGCAATGTTATCTGACATCTAGTTTTTTCTATTTGTATCGGTACCCTTGATAGAGAATAATAGATGAAATGGATTAAAGTTTTAACTCAACTTTTTATTTTCCATTATTAAGTGTTTGATTTAGAGTTTATTGTTTAAAGTGGATTTGGATATCAAAATCTTTTTTCCATAGTCTATTAAATTGGAAACTAGACTAATAGCAGGGTTGTTGCTCATGGGGTTTATAGTCTCTACCAAGCTTATTTGAAAGGCCATGATAGCGCAGGGTTTTCACTCTGTGAAAGGTCATGATAAAGCTAGTGTTCATTCTTGGGGTTGTCACTCTCCATAGCATATTTGATTCACCTCTTTACCATGGTACTATTAAAACATAAAAAATAAGAATGAATAGATGATCGCGAGGAGAAGAGATCACTTCAAATGAAAATATTTTGGATGCAAACACCATTTACATTTTTAGATATTAGTAAATTTAGATGAAAATATTTTTCATGCAACAACCATTTAAATTTTTAACTTTTAGTATGTTTGATTCAAACATGGCATCGAACAATTGGAATATAACATACCCAAAAAGTGGACCTGCAAATTTAGAAACATTCCTAATATAACTATTTTAGAGGAGGACCATCACACTATTAACCTTAAGTTTTTAGATGAGAAATTCCTATGTTTTTTTGGAGCATTAAAGATATTATAGTGACTATTAAAAAAAATGATGTAGGTTGACAAATTTTAATGATGTTAATATGTGAATAAAAAATAGGGAAAATGAAAATTGTATATGTTTAACTGGATATGATAATAAACATGATATGTTATTGGCATTTGATTCTCGTCTAGTGTTTTATGTATAAAACTCAATTATATTTTCAATGGCATATATCATTTCTTTTGCAAATTAATGAGAAACTAACTTGAGTTATATACCTTGTATAGGTGTTTATAATGGAAACAACTTCTATCTCTTGAAGTGAAAGATTTAGAAAAAAAGAAATATTTTCTTCTTTTGATTTGGATTGGAGTATGATTAGAAGCAACAATGTGGCTTGGATCAAATAAAATAGATATAAGTAGTTTTTTATTGGGAAATCAAGAATCCATTGTATACAACAAGCTTTCTAAAAAGTTTTAATAGAAAATCAAAAGATGAAAATGAAAACATTGGAAATCAAAAGTATAGAGTTGACACCTGATCAGGTGCTCAAAATTATGCTCATAAATCAAAGATTTCAGAATGGTGTGGAACCTAAATGACCGTGTATTTCTCTTCATCGTGAACCGGGCACAACTCATTTCATGCGAAATGGAAACCGTATGCTCCGAGAAATGCAATCTGTTCACTTTGTTAAACATGTAAAAAATTTATAGGTGGATGACACAGATGCTAACTGGGCATCCGTACCACTTAGGTAGCAAGGGGAATATTCTTGGAATATTATCAAAATATTCTGTTGAGTTGGCAACGTCCTATTGGTCCACGTGTTTTTATATGGTCCAATGAGGAGGTGACACGTGGCTAAGTCTGAGGCCACCACGGGTCCTCCTGAGGGAATAGTAAAATTGGTATGGCAGATAGGGTGGAGATCATGCTAGATCCCATGACCTCCCATAGCACAGTGCAACGAGTCATCAATACACCCACAAGGTTGTTACTTAATAGTCATGGGGGCTGAACGGACTTAACTTCCACCTCCAATCGCCAAACTAACTGCTGGACCAAGCTCCACATGTAAACATGCTCCTCAAATTGTTAGCATTAACTCTGACCGCCAGAGGGAGGGGGCCAATGCTGGGGGCTAGCACTTGAGTGCATGGCCCCCATATGACCAAGCCTTTGGTTCTAAGGCCTTGATGGAAAATTAATGGTCCTACAAATCTACTCGAAATCTAAGGAATTTTTCGATTCGTTAGCGGAAAATGGGGCGAATTTGTAGGATGATGATGAATTTTGTGCAAATTATAGAGAGAATAGTGGAGAAACTAGGAGACGTCATAACTTCTCTAGTTTTTGACCAAATTGGATTAAAAAATAGGCTAGGTAGCCATTTTTGGACATTTTGGACTCATTGGAGTAAGTTTCAGAAGCATTTGAGCATTGTAAACACATATTTTTACACTTTTGAGCATAATAGAGAGGCCCAAGCCATTGGATGTTGGACCAAGGAGACGTAGCCCAGGAGGGGTGAACTCCTCTATCATGTTCCTATTGTGATGTGTTTTTGGTGATGTTCTGCACATGTTTATGATGTTTTTGAGTCTCTTATTTATGTTAAAATTTCTCATAAAATTAACATAAAAACTCATTTTTATACTTGCAAACTCATGAATCCTTAAGCACAATGAAAACATTTTGTTTATAATCTGAGGAGGATCTTAGAACAACAATGTAAACTCAAATCAAGTTGGTATTAGAGCACTAGGTTTTCTTTGTGAAAGAAGGATTTAACTTTTTGCAAGTTTATGTCATGCTTATAAGTTTACAACTCAAAACAGGAGAAGGGAAGCTGGTTGAAAGCCCTGAAGTCAGGTCAAGGGGAAGGAGGGAAAGGTTGCCACAATTTGCAACACCAGTTCATCCTCAAGTTGAAGTTGAGACTCCAAAGAGCATGTCTCATGAAGGAGAACCTACAAACATGACAGAAGATGAGAAGGTCTTCAGGAAGGCTTTTTTTGATATGACAGAGATGGTTAAGGTCCTCTATGAATAGAGGAATATCAGGCTACAAGGTGAAAGTTCCAAACCTCTCAAAGGAGAAGGTTCCTTAGGAGGAGGTAACGGAAATGGAGAAAAATCTCCACCCTCTCCATCATCTTCTTCATCTTCTTCTTCACAAGCATCTTCACCCTCTTCCATTAACACAACCCTTACTCATACTCATCATCATACTTCAAAAGGAACTGGTAAATCACCTTTCTTAAAACTTGATGTTAAATTTGAGCTACCCACGTATAATGTTGAAGTGAATGAAGAGAATATTGATAATTGGATTCATCAGTTGGAGGTCTATTGCAAAATTCAAAACCTTCAAGAGGATGACATAAATATTTAGTTCACTTCCTTGAGAATGGAGGATGCAAAACTAGTATTGTGGGAATCAAAGACACAAGAGGAGATAAAAAAACACGGTAGGATCTCATTTTCTTGGATTTATTTCATTATTGTAATCAAAAGACAATTCTACCCTCTAGTTTATATGCAGAAAGCCATCATGAATTGGTAGAAATTTAGACAACTTAAAGGTCAAAATGTGCAAGATTACACCCAAGAATTTAGAAAAATGTCTCTAATGTTAGGTGTAGATTTGCAATCACAAGACATGTTGCTGACGTACATAGGGGGTTTACATAGTTACCTTAGGCATAGAATCTTAATTTTTAATCCTAATAATCTAGATAATGTGTGTGTGCAAGCCACTCATCTTGAGGTAAGAGGGAAAAACACTCCAGAAGAAGGTAGTAAAAAGTCATTTATGGGTAAAGAGAAAGAAAAGGGTTTCAAAGGAAGGGAAAATGCATTCATTAAAAAGGAAGGAGAGAAAACAATATGTAAACATTGTTCCAGAAAGGCTCACGATGAAGCTCATTGTTGGAAGCTTCATCTCGAGATGAAACCAAAAAATTCAACAATAAAGGAAAAGAAAAGACAGTTGTTGTCATTCAAGAGGATTTGGTATCTGATTCAAGTGACGAAACTAAAATTACAACCATGGGGATAAAGGGAAAATAATCCATTGCTAGCACTAGTATATCAAATTGTCACACTAGTACTCCAAATGAAGAAAAAAGGATTGAATTATTTCATGTGAGAATAATCTCAAAACATACAAAAATTGGCACACTTTTTGATAGTGGGTCTCAAGCCAACTTGATATCTGATGATTTAGTCAAGAAACTTAATCTTGAAAACACTTTGCATCCCAATCCATATCCATTAGGTTGGATATGAAAGGACACCAACTTACAAGTTACAATAAAATGTATTCTTTGGTTGAATTAGATGTTGTACCATTTAATATTTCAGGAATTGTTTTGGGTAGTCCTTACCTCTATGATAGAAAATAAATTTTATATCATCATGAAAACAAGTACCACTTGTTCAAATATGGTGTGGATTATATTGTGAGAGCTCATCGCAAGAAACTAAATCTTTCATTAGTTAATGCAGGGAAAATGAAAATACTAGTGAATTCAAGCAATAATTTAGTTCTTCTTATGATCAAGCCCAATGTTGATGTTTATTATGAAGTGTTTGATGGTTGTAATTCAAATTCAAAAACTAATTTGGTTGATGTTGTTAACCATGATGATGAGGTGTTTCAAAAAGAAAAGGGATTTTCTTCCAATAGGAGAATCCAACATGAA
Organism: Pinus taeda; assembly: GCA_000404065.3. Lineage (NCBI taxonomy): Eukaryota > Viridiplantae > Streptophyta > Pinopsida > Pinales > Pinaceae > Pinus > Pinus taeda. Next base: position 149,438 of record APFE030391011.1, on the reverse strand, counting down.
ATACCATTGCAACAAAAGTGTCTTCTTCGTAATATTGACATGCATTAGATGTCAAGAGGGGAAAGTGCAAAAATAAAAAATAAAATCCAAGGATTGTTGAACAAAAAAATCATATGCCCATCTCCTTTATCATGTGGCGCACATATTGTGTTGGCGCCCAAGAATAATGGTAATCATTTCATTTAATTGGACTCAAGAAGTTTTTTCATCAAAGTAGAGTTGTTGAAGGAGAAATATGGAAGATGACATTCAAAACCAAGAAAGGTTTGTTTGAATGGCTTGTTGTGATTTTTGATCTTTTCCATGCTCCTACTAATTTCATGCATATGAAGAAATATGTATTGAAGCCATTTCTAGACATAATAGTCTACTTGGAAGACATTTTCATTTTTAGAAAAATTCATTATGCACATGTCATGTGTGAGAAAGAAATACTTGATGTCATATGTCAAGAACATTTGTGATTGAAGATGTAAAAGTATATGTTGGATAAAAATTCTTTGATGTACTTGGGCAATGATATTGGAGAAGGTGAGCTGAAGTTAGACCTCTCCAAGATTTATGCCATTATGGATTGGTCAATGCTCAAGATAGTCATTTTCATAAGAGGGTTTTTGGGAGCATCCCAATGTTCAAGGAAAGATTTTGTTAATTTTTCTTCTATTGTAGCTCATTTGCATTCTTTGGAAGTTGTGCAAAAGGTCTTCTAGTGGGGAGGCAAACAACAAGAGGCATTTGATGCTTTCAGGCAAAATATCAATTTAGCCTTTACACTTGTTCTTCTAAACCTAAAAAGATCATTTGAGTTTTAGGTTGATCTATGGGACTATGCCATGGGTTAAGTATTTATGCAATGTGGTAAGACCATTTCATTTCATTCAGAAAATTTCAATGGTGTACTGTTTAAGTTACAGTGACAAAGGCAATTTCATTGCATGGGTTTTCTTCTATTATTCCACTTGGTCAAAAGGTATAAGAAAGGCATAAGTGACAATTTTGTTGATGTACTTTCTAGGCCTATAGTTTGTATAAATACTTTCCTCAAGTATCATTTTGTTTTACATGAAAGTTATGTTCAGCAAAATACATACTTTCAAGATGTATATTCAAGCTTGAGACAAAGGAATCAAGTAGAGGAATGTGTTTACCATTTGCATCATAATGTGTTGTATCATCTTGGTAAGAAGGATGTTGCTACCAATAGTAACATGGACAAAGCCAAAGAGTTCATTGAACAACTCCAAATGGCACATCAAACAGTGCAAGATCATCTTGAAAAGGGCAAGGGAAAGTACAAAGCAAGACACGACAAGCATCATCTAGATCACAAATTCCATGACAGTGATAAATGGATCGAGATTGGAAACGTGAGGGACTCTACCCTCACCTGTTGGACAACTGAAAGTGATATTTTGGGGTCCAAAAGGCTTGCTGTGGGGAGGATTGATCAGGTGCTCAAACATCAAATTTGTCAAAATGTGTGGAACCTAAATGAATACATATTGCTCATCATCTTGAATCTAGTGTAACTCATTTCATGTGAAACGAAAACCGTATGCTCCCATAAATGCGATCTATTCACTTTGTCAAATAGGCAAAAATTTTGTAGGTGGCTGACAAGAAGGCTAACCGAGCATCCATACCACCTAGTTGGCAAGGGAAATAATCTTGGAATATTCCTAGAATATTCTTAAAATATTATGTTGAGTTCACAATGTCCTATTGGTCCACGTGTTTTTTATGGTCTAATGAGGAGGTGACACGTGGCTAAGCCTGAGGCTACCATGTGTCCTCCTAAGGGCATAGTAAAATTGGTATGGTGGTCAGGGTGGAGGTCGGGCTTCACCCCGCAACCTCCCATAGAAAACTGCAATGACTCACCAATACACTGATAAGGTTGTTACTTAAGAGTCATGGGAGGTGTGTTTGATTTAAGGATTAATGTCACCAAGGTTGGGGGCCAGGCGGACTTAACCGCCCCAAATGTGAACACAATAACTACCAGATGTAGACAATTACTATGAACATAAGGTCACCGCCACCTTCGATCACCATACAAACCACCAGACCAAGCTCTACATGTGAACATGCTCCCCAAACCAATAGAATTAATTGTGATTGCTGGAGGGAGGGGGCCAGTGCTGGGGGCTAGCCCCTGAGCACATGGCCCCATATGACCAATATTTTAGTTCTATGGCCTCGACAAAAAAATTAATGGTCATACAAATCCACTTGAAATCCAGAGAATTTATCACTCTGTTAGCGTAAAATGGGGCGAATTTGTAGGATGATGCCGAATTTTGTGCAAATTATAGAGCGAATAGTGGAGAAACTAGGAGACGTCATAAATTCTCCAATTTTTTACCAAATTGGATAAAGAAAGAGGCTAGGTATCCATTTTTGGACATTATGGAGTCATTGGAGCAGGTTTCAAAAGCATTTGAGCATTGTAAACACATATTTTTACACTTTTGAGCATAATAGAGAGGCTCAAGCCATTGGAAGCTGGACCAAGGAGACGTAGCCCAGAAGGGGTGAACTCATTTATCATGTTCCTATTGTGATGTGTTTTTGGTGATGTTCTGTACATGTTTATGATGTTGTTCAGTCTCTTATTTATGTTAAAATTGCTCATAAAATTAAAATAAAAACTCATTTTTATACTTGCAAACTCATGAATCCTCAAGCACAATGAAAGCTTTCTGTTTCTAATCTGAGGAGGATATTAGCACAACAATATAGTATTCCAAATTCGTATCAACACCCCCTTAGAATACATAATGTAGGATTTTTTCTAATACTTGTTTTTTCTTATATTAATTTTGTTTTAAATTCAATTTTTTTCATGTTAATATATTGTTGTTACTTGCAAGTTTTAGTGTTCATATGGGCCAGAATATTATTGATATATTGATGGATTGTCTTATGATATATCAAAATTTCATGAAAAGGGGATAGGGAGTCATTCAAGTCGTAAGAATCTATGACATGGTTACACATATCATTTTAATGTTCACATATCCAAGAATGCACTGTAATATGCCTTGATCGTTTATGTTGAGGTGAACCTTATAGATATTACAGGTAAACCTTTCCATTGAGAAGAGGTTGATGATTTTGTAGGCGCAAGGGCTTACCATGCACCCCATGTTAGTAATGAACTAATTCAATGGGTAGAAAGATGTTTGTTACTAGTAATTTCAGCTAATGTGTACATCATAGACATCATGAATTAGTGCATGACAAAGTAACCTCATCTAGAGATAAGTTTGATCGAAATTACTTTCTTGTACTCGTGATGACATTATAAACATAGAGAGGATATTGAAGCATGCCAAATACATAATTGATAAGAATGATGCTCTAAGTGTGCATATATGGCAAGCAACAAATCCTGATAAAGTATTTTGCTACTTAGAGTTTGACAATGCCATAGATGATGAGGGACATTCTCCATTCATTTTAAACATTCAACAACATCTATAGCTCGAATGTATGAGACAATATGGGCATGGTAGTATATTAGAAATGGATTCTACATTTGGGACAAATCAGTTTAAGGTAAGTTTATATTGTTACGTATTTTCCTATTATCATTTGTGATTTATAATATAATCCAAGGATATAACTATTTTCTTATTTATTTTTATGCAGTTTCAACTTTATATGTTAATGGCACTTGATTCCCAACATATTGGTGTTCTCGTTACATGGGTTCTCATTAAATATCTATGACTTCTGATATTGCCAAGTGGATGGGGATGCTACATCTTAAAGTTTGCATGAGTGTGTTGGAGTGCAAGTTGAATGCATTCATGGTAGATGGTGCAATTGCTAAGATTGGTGCAACTAGGTATAGAGCTATGAGAATTTTTACTTCATTTCTCAAAATGCATGTCCCATACATCATTGTAGACTCTCTCTCTCTCTCTCTCTCTCTCTCT
>APFE030391011.1:99849-129884 GCA_000404065.3 Pinus taeda | reverse complement strand
TATATAGATATATATAGATATAGATATATATAGATATAGATATAGGCCGTGCATATCCTAGTTATATATATGCATATCCAAGTTATAATACTATGGTGTAGGAAAAGGGTGGTAAACTTAATTAAATAACCCAAACCTTTGAAAGGAGAATTGATAAGGGAAAATGGACATAAGAGTCAAAGAAAAATTATTATCCCATTTTTCTAATGGTACAAGAGAAATCAAGTAACTGGACATATTTTTACTTAACATATTTATACTTAATATATTTTTACTTACCATTACATTGAGAAAACTTCTCACTTATATTGATTTCACCAAAGTCCTCCAAGTCCACTTCTCTATGTGGTTTTCATTTCATACATTTTTAGACTTTAACTAAGAACTGATCAACAAGAACACCATAACAATAATATCTTCAAGGAACAAAATAAAAGTTCCAAAATAAAATGAATCAACACAAATGCTACATAAAGTGATCTAATAAATGTATTACCAAATCCCTCTCTGCAATAATAAATACAATTCTCACAAACAACATTTTCACACAACAAATAAAACTACACCAATCACCAAAAGGGCCTACAACAAAATTCTACTTGATTTCTTCACTCACTACACAAAATGATAGCTAAAACATACTCTTGTTATTTGTTGCTACACCTCAAACTACTTTGGAAAATTTGTAACACAACCCTCACACAGCATTGCACACCCTCTACTGCATTCTCACCCTCACTCAATACATAAGTCATCTAACCAATTTTTTTTTCCTTTTTTTTTTTTAACTCAATAGAAAACTATCCTCATCAACACTGAATCCAATACCAAGGAAAAATACTATGGTAATACCAATACCAAATGTAAATACTAGGCTAATGTTGTGCAAGAAAAAATACCAAATGTGAATATCACGATAATACCGATACCAAGGGCACTTGTACAATGTTAATACTAATACCAAGTCCACCTATACCATGGTAATACCAATAACAAGGAACCTGTACAAGTGTTAAAGCAACAAGCAAAACTATCGCATGCGAATACCATGGTAATACCAATACCAGGTGCACCTGTACCAATTAGATTTCATAAAAAATACCATGGGAACCATCCTTGGTAACACTATATAGCCAAATAATCATATGCATAACCAATGCATAGCCAAACACCTCCAACACCTATAGAAACATCATCAAGCCATCATGCAACCTCCAATAACTATAGAAACATCTCCAATGTTTCTAACACTTGTAGAATCATATCCAACACATGTATTGTCATCTCCAACGCCTGCAGCAGCAACATCAAGTCATCCAACTGCCTCAAACACCTATAGAGGCACCTCCAATACTTGTAGCAGCATCAAATTTAAAAATCCATCATAACATGCCCTACAACCAAATCTTCATAGCCTCCAATTCCTGCACTAAGTCATGCCAAAACTAGTTTGACATCATTGCCAACCAACAAGACCAACAAACTTACCATTGCTACAATCCAACGCTCATCATGGGAAGGACTACCAACAACAGGAGGTTGACATAAGGCATATGATGAACAACACCAAGACCTTGTTGACATCAATGCCAACAAGCTCAAATTTTGGAATTTATGTCATCCTCAACCTGATCTCCAACATCTGAGGCTAAACTTCATACATTATCCAACTTTGAAGTTACAACACTAAAGTTGATATCTTGTCATTCAAAATTCTCTGCCCCTTTGACATCAATAGCAAAGGTCCATACCAAAACTGAATAATAATGATAATAATGTGTTGGATGAGAGAATTACTCCCCCTATCATACTCAACACCATTTCAATGCATACCAAAGAAGTCTCTCATGTAAGATAAGCATTTAAAACAAGAAAACTAGCTTACAACAAGTCTCTAGGTAATGTCATGCAATCTTTGAAAATTGAACATGATCCCCCTAAGCATGTAATGAAGTTGAAACCACACTCTCTTTGTTGTTTTAGCAACACATATTCCTGTTGCAATAATCATCCTTGTCAAGTGCAAGATACTACTCCTCATGAACCAGACTCCAACTGACTTTGGACAATGATATACACTGAAGTGCCATACATATACAATTCTTCATGGGGTATATAAATGGCTATGAAAAATACATAGGACTAACATATGACTCCATTATAATAAAACTTTCACCAACCAATGACTCTAATGCCCCAATATTATATCGTCCACCCAATAGTGCTACACCAATGACATATAAAATAGGACATGACTTGGACTTCCATCACCCATACATGGCTAATTTGACAAAACATACTAGACACCATGGGTCTCTCCATGAGAAATATGCTAGTAATATAGAACAATAAAGGTGCATGTCTTTTACATCTGCACCTAAGTGTGCTCTCATCTACACATGCCCAAACTATGAAATAATCATGGGTACATAGCATCAATGAGCAACGTTATATGCTCCATACAGTATCAACAATGATAACAATCCATGCCATGTGCATCAAATACATGGCCTCCATGAGCAATGACATAAGCTCTCAATATGTAGCAGCAACAATAGAAGTATTAGCCAAACCATATTCTAGTACATGGCCACTCAAAAACTTGGCCATCACCATCCGAACAATGAAGATCTTGCAGAAAGATCATGACAACCACGAGCAACCACCATGCTTCACATAGGTATTAGAAACAAAATCAACTGACAACAACAACATAGAAATATGTCATAGAAGCAGAAGAAAATACATACCCCCGTCATAACAAAACAACCAAGAGTCTCATCAATGTAGTAGCCTCAACATAAGCTCTGAGAAGAAAATGAACAAGAAACAACAACATCACTAGAAGCATATGAATCAATACATGTAATCTCTCCAACAACATCAATGTATGGCCAATATGTAATGCATATGAGCATCAAAATCAAAGAACTAATTTATGCATCAACAACATCAACATTAACTCATCATCTCCTCAACCTCAATCCATCAACTTAATCTCTTTCCTGGTGAGAGAAAAATCCAAGTAGTAGAAGCATAAAACCATCACATCATTGGACAAGACATGCATACTACATGTAACACCAACATCATGACTGAGCCATATAAGTGCATAATATCTCATCAGTAGCATGTATCAAAATATCATGAACTAGAAAACATAAGAAATAATATGCATACTCTAGATTAAATAACTCCAAAATATCATTTGATCTCCATGGAAGCTACACATGCATGGAAATACATGACAAAATATGATCTAGCAGTGTGAGAATAAATAATATACCAACTATGGCATGCAAGCACACCATCATGTAATATGTTGTTGTAGCAACAAAATTCTTCTCTGCATCAAATCAAAGTCAAATATATACACAAAAAGCTCCTAAAAGCTAACACTGTAGGTCCAATTGGAAGCACAAATGCTGCCATGAATGTATGATCCCATCATCACATCATAATCATGTGCATAAGAATACAAGGTTGAAATATCTTCATTAGCTTCAATAGAAGCCCAACATATAACTTCTCCAAAAACTATTAACATATTTACATGTCCAATTCAAATGATGACAAATAGATATAAGGATAAAAATAAATATAGAGATAATACTTCAAACCTCTTGAACTCCCCGTGACCACACGCATATTTGAAAATGCATATTTTTCTTCATTAACACTTTCCAATATGGATACTTAATTAAGGATCTGTATGTAACTAAACGTGTAGCGATATACTTCCCCTGAGATCTTGCAAGCCTCGATTTTGTATGGGAGTTCCTTGTTGCTCTTTTATCCTCCAAACTTTCATATGTCAATCTACCTTCTTTTTATACGATTGGCCTTGCATGTTCTTCTCCCTTTGATTGGATCTCCTATAGGACATTTCCAATATTTGGCCTTATGGCCAACATTATCACATGCAAATTATCTTATGTGAACAAGGAACTGAGGAATAGCTTGATATCTTCCCTTGATCTGATTTTTATTCCTTACATGTGCCCTGTAGTTAATAGAACTATGGCCAAAATCATTGCATGAGAAAAAATAATCATAAAAAGGACTATTATCCTTGATGGATGGAGATCTATTTTGCATGCATGCTTTAGGTTGTATCTCCTTTTGATGAGAGGATTTGATCTCTTCATTACTACAAATTGTCGCTATATGTCCATGTATTCCACAATTATAATAGCTTCCAATTTTATTCTTCTTCTTCGTCCTTCTTTGCTTGTTTTTTTCTTCTTGCATGGTTGTTGATTCTTATTTTTCTCACTGCTACTAATGACTAATAATTTCTTATTTGCGTGTAGATTCTTGATCACTAGTTTTGAACCTTTCTAATTCCTTCCTTGCATAAATTACTTCATATTTCAATTTTTGGCACTCATTCTCCAGCTCCTTATACTACTTCGTTATTCTATTTTTTATTTTTCTTCCTCTTCCAACTAAGCTTTCAGATCTAAAATTCCTTCCTTGAGGCACACTCTTTTTCATAAAAAATGTGTAGTAGCATTCACTGATATTTATTTTTAGTTGTGATTCTTTTAATATCCGCTTCTAGGGCCATTATCTTGATGCGCCTCTTCATCTTTCATACTGATATTTTCTTATTGCTCCTCTTAATTGATGCTTGATCTATCAGTTCTATCACTAGCGCTTTCATCTCCATATTATGAGTGATTGGTACTTCCATTTTCGTCTTATGAGGAGTCTTGATTTACCACAACAATGTCTATTGAATCCTTTGAATTTTTCTCCATCTCTGAAATATGCAATTTTTCTCCAAGATACAAACTTTGCAACTTTTCCAACATTTCTTTTGCAATCTCAAAATGCTTCATAAAGAGATTATCAGATCTTGAAATTATATGCATAATAATATCTCTAGCTTTATCATTAAATTCATCGCTAATCTCATATTCCACTAATAGAAAATTATTTTCATCAAGATACAAAAAGTATGAATCCAATTTCATCCTCCATGTTGGAAATTTCCCTTCGTGAAGTACTGGAACTCCTTGCTGATCCATTTCAAAAAATTTGCAAAGTTCTGCCAAAAACTCCCAGATCCACTCTCCAATGATCAAGCTGCAATCGAGAGCCCTGCTTTGATACCAATTGTTGGAAAATTGATCACTATTGTGAGGGGAGCATGAATCAGTAGTGAAGGAACTTATAAATTTTTCACCAAATTATTACTCTTTTAAAACCATGGATAAACTGAAAAACGTAAACAAAGATTAAAGCATCAAACACAAGTAACACCATGCAAGAATTCAACACAAGAGACAAATATTCCTTGTGGAAAGCCCTCCTCTTAGGTAAAAAACCACCCTTGTTATTTCCATTCCTCAATAAAGTTTATTATGCTAAGAAAATTCTCTACATAGAGATTCAACTAGCTACTATCAATGGAGATCTCTTTCTCATGTGTATCTATGGACTACCATCTACTAGAAACCACTATGACCAATGATCCTCCCATGGTTTCTCATGAACTATCAAATGACTCTACAAACTCTTATCCGTTGGAAGCCACCATGACCATCAAGCCTCACCCAGTTTCTCCTGAACTATCCAACTACCATTGGATTGAGAAAAATACTCAATTATATTGATTTCACGGAGTCCTCCAAATCCACTCCTCTATGTGGTTCTCGTTTCATACATTTTTAGACTAGAATAAATCAATGCTCACATGAACACCACAACAGCAATCTCTTCTAGGAACAAAATCAAAACTCCAAAATAAAATGAATCAACACAAACAATGCATAAAATGATATGATAAATTCATCAACAAAACCCTCTCTGCAATAACAAATATTTTTTTCACAAAAAATCGTTGCACACAACTAACAAAACTGTAGTAATCACACACTACTACCAATCAACAAAAAGACTTGCAACAAAACTCGACTTAATTTCCTCACTCATTGCACAAAATTTTAGCTGAAACATACTCATGTTCTTTGTTGCTACACCTTGCAAACTACTTCAAAAAATATACAACACAATCCTCACATAGCTTTCACACCCTCTACTGCACACTCGCTCTCACTCAACACATAACTCATCCACCAATTTTATTTATTTTTAACTCAATATAAAACTATCCTCATCAATCTTGAATCCAATACCAAGGGAAAATCACACGGTAATACCAATACCAAGTGTAAATACCAGGGTAATGGTGTGCAAGCTAAAATACCAAATGTGACTACCATGGTAACATCAATACCAAGAGAAAATTTACCATGGTAATACAAATACCAAGTCCACATGTACCATGGTATGTTATGAAACCAACTCACAAAATAGAAGAAAAGATAGATCAATGACTTCAAAATCAGCCTCTTCGAGGGGGAAACCTCCTTTATATTACACAAATGAATAATTCTTGGATGATACAAATGACAAGACCTCGTTTTTGTATATATGAGTGTTGGTGTCCAACTGTGAATAAAACTATTCAACCCCTTCCCACATTAATCATCAATCCAGGATATACTGGTTATTTCAAGGCTAACACGCAAAGCATATGCAGGTAACAATTGTACAACTGAGAATTGACTAAGAATTCATCAACAAATAATAAATGACTGTAACAACAAATGGAAATGATAGCAATAAACAATCTGTAACAACAATGGAAATAATGGAAATAATTAACTGTAACAACAATACAATTCACATAATTTACATTAAACCATCATGGAAAGGAAAGGAAATACATACATGAAAAGGAAACTACCACACACTAATTCAGCAGCCCTTGATCACGAGAGTTGGCCCAACTCCCTATTCAAGGTTGTGATGAACTCATGAACTCAAGAAAGACCAGAAAACTGGAAATTTCATTAATGTAAACAAGTCTCTGTTACAAAGCTCCATTCTCTTCTCTCTAACCCCCTATTTCAATCTCTCTATCCTTTCTTATACAATAATAGTTCCTAAGATCAAGGTAACTATTGCCTATGATTTACATGAACACTGTAACAAGCCTAAAACTAAACACAAAAGATAAAAAGAGGAAGTCCATATTGGCTCTGCCATTACAACTAAAGTTCGATAATAGCTCTACTAGCTCGATGTGTAAACTTAGCCATTTGACTTGGAAATCTACCTGTAAAACGAAGTTTAGCAAGTGATTTGGTCATAATCCCCTAGATTATGCTTCAATGATTAAATAATTCATAAAAACATGATTACAGGTGTACCTGCATGATTTAGGATATGAAATGACTTAGTTAGGAGTGCAAATGTGAATATAAATAGGATAAAAAGGTAAGTAAAATCATGCCATTTTAGCTCCCAACATCTCCCCCCAACTAATCTTTTTGCATGTCCTCATTCAGTCCATCACCTCCGCAGGTCTAGGCTAAATCGGATGTGATCAACATGCAGTTGAGAGAGATCATATTTCTCAGCCATATTTGTCATTATGGGTTTATATCCATATGTAAGTAAAATATCTTCCCACAAATCACTGTTCACATTATAGGCAAGAGTGTATTGATCTATTGGCAACCAAAGGATGGGAAACTGAAACCTCAAGTGCATCCAATGAACCCCTTGAGTATGGATGCAGGAAATATACCATGGAAATCTTTCCAGTGCTCTAGCTGATCCAAGTGGATATTGGTGGCCACCCGCCAATTCTACGTGGACCCCCACCATTTCTTCTTTTAGTTTTTTAGTTTCCTTAATTATAGCACAATCTACTATTTTTAGCAGTTTTTTGGGTCCTAAACTTTCGGAGCCGTTTTGAGGCTATAAACGACGTTTTTTTGGAAATCTATTGCTACATATTTTTTGCCTAAAATCATCTTTTTCGTCATAGTCCTTGGAGAGATCTTTCCAACGGGTTATCATGTGCATCAAATGGAGATAATATGACCAAGTTACGACCCTGGGAAGTTGGTTTTCCAACTCACCCAAACGAGGCACATAAAATCTTAGCATTACATCTCGTTGAGTTAAGGTTTCTGTTGTTTAGGGTTTTCTCCTATTGTTCAATAATAAAAATTCCCTTGAGCCTCATTGTAAGGAGTTTAGAGGCATGTAGCCACCACATCTCTTCTCAGAGATAAGCTACCATCGCCCTAGCTTATTTGTTTCCATTTCTATTTGTAAGCATATTTCAGTACTTTACATTAATGAAATAAAGTATTATTTCCACTGCATCTCTGTGTTTATGGTTATCTCAATAATTTGTTGCATTCCTATTTAAATCTAGATTAGCAGTATTAGAGCGGTCTGCTTTTTTTCTCTGTTTTTTCTTTGCATGTCCCCAATGACATCGGGATACAAGGAGTTAGGGCTTGAACTAGTCGAACCTTTGCAAGACCAGCCTCGCAGATCCCGATGGCCTCCCATGGTGGATGAAAAGAAAGACAAGGAGGCAAGATATCTCATCAAAATCTTGCTCGAAGAGGCCCTCGAGTGACAAAGGAACGTGATGATGGACAACTTTGCCCAGATCCTTCAGCGGCTACCTAAGAGCAACACATCAGCTTCCAACAGCTACTCTGGAAACGCCACACCATTTAAGGTACAAAATCCCCCTATTCAAGGGTCAGATAGGCATGGATGTCATTGATAAATGGTTAAATTTGCTAAAGGGTTATTTTTCTGTTCATGATTTTTCCAATTAAGAAAAGATTATTTTCACTCTTCTCAAAGCAGTCCCCACGTCAAGGACTAGTGGGAAACCTACTGCGAGTAGAAGGATGAAAGTAAAAGCTCACTATTTTCATCTACACCCACTTGGAATTCATTCCGGGATGCCATCAAGGAACAGTACTACCCTGTCAGAAGCTATGAGGATCAATGCATAAAGTGAACCATGCTGCGGCAAGGAAGGGACCAAGACATGCCGAAGTTTACCAATATTTTCCATACCCTTCGCAAAAAGTTGGGTATCAAGGATTCAGAGTAGCATTTGGTACTCAAATATCATGACTACCTGCACAAGTACATCTAGGAAGAAATAGAATTCCTAAATGTCTCCTTGCTTGGCACAACATACTGATATGCCGTCAAGGTCGAGAAAAAGTTTAAACAGAAGAAGCAAGACTTTGCATTTGTGAATCTGAAGCAAGGGAAACACGCCCCCAAACGAAAAAACAAAGGACACAGCGAAGGCGGGGCGGCCCAAGAAAACCCGCCAAAGATACAAGCAAAGAACAATGCCGTGAAGCTGAAAAAGGACACGGGAAAGTGGTGTGAGTTCCATAAGATCTCCACTCACAACAGAAGTGAGTGTCGAGCCAAGCAATCACTGGTGGCCAAGCTAAAGGTTTCAGAATTAGATGCATGTTCCAACTCTGAGTCAGAACCCGACAAAGGGAATGACAAAGGAAAGCAGATCATCGATGCGGAGCCCAATGCCACCATTGCCACCACGAAGATCCAGAAGGAGGAACCCGAAGATCCAGAGGAGGAGGGGCATCTCTTCCACTCCTAGATGTGGGTAAAGGGCTCCCCACTACAGTTCATTGTCGACAGCGGGAGCCAAAAGAATCTCATTTCGGTAGAGGTCATGAAGTGGTTTGGCTTACTAACCACAGCACATCCACAACCGTACACCATCAGGTGGCTTCACCAAGGACGAGATCTTTGTGTGAGCCAGCAGTGTCACCTTCCATACGAAATCAAGCCCTTCACGGATGAGGTATTGTGTGACATTGCTCCCCTTGAAGTTTGTGATGTATTATTAGGACAACCATACTTGTGGAAGCGACATGTTGTGTATGAATCAAGGCCTCGTGCTATTAATATTACTTTTGGAAATAAGTTGTACAAGATACCGGAGGTAGCACTGCCTACCTCCATCTCTTTGGCTACTGCAAAACAATGCAATAAGCTCATTTCCAAAACTGGGAAATTTGTTTTCCTGATGATACGCCCTCAAGGAAATAAGAAAACGGTGGCCATGACCTCCAAACAAGCCCCCCCTCCCACGACAACTACAGATGGACAAGGTCATGGAGGAGTACGAGGACATATTCACCTCCCCCAAAGGGGTTCCTCTACACTGTCAAGTCAAGCACTCCATCGATCTGACACTAGGTTCGCCACTACCCAATGGACCAATCTATCGATGTTCCATTCTAGAGAACGATGAAATCAAGAGGCATATTCAGGAGCTATTGCAGAAAGGTCACATCCATCTGAGTTCATCACCTTATGGGAGCCTGATCGTGTTGGTACATAAGAAGGATGGGATTTGGAGACTTTGTATTGACTATCAGGCACTGAACAATATCACTATCTGTAATAGGTAACCGATCCCATGGATTAATGACCTCCTAGACCAACTGAAGGGGGAAAAATATTTTAGCAAGATCAATTTGAAGTCAAGATATCACCAGGTACTAATCGAACCCTTTGATGTGTGGAAGACTGCCTTCAAAGCCAAGGAGGGCCTTTTCAAATGCTTGGTTATGCCTTTTGGATTGACAAATGCTCCTACAACCTTCATGAGGTTAATGGATGACATCTTGCGGCTGTTCACTAACTCATTTGTAGTGGTATACTTGGATGAAATCCTGATCTTTAGCTAGAGTTGGGAAGAGCACCTTCACCACATCCGACAGGTTCTCCAAACATTGTGGCAACACAAGTTATGTGCCAATTTGGAGAAATGTTCTTTTGGCATGACCCAGGTTCAGTATCTGGGATACATTATTGATGAACAGGGGTTGCATGTGGATCTATTAAAGATCTAAGTCATTCGATATTGGCCATTTCCAACCACTTTGATAGAGCTCCGCAACATTCTAGGCCTTGCCAAATTCTACCACAGGTTCGTGTTGGGATTTTCTCATATCACTTGGCCCTTGAGTCAAGTCACCAAGGGAGGAGCGAAAGAAAAATTATTTTGGTATGAATCTCAACAGAAGGCATTGACAGAGTTGAAAGATCGCCTCTGCTCAGCACCAGTGCTCGCATTACCAGACTTGCAACAACCATTTGAGGTCGAGATAGATGCCTCTGACTATGCTATTGGGGCAATCGTTACTCAACACGGGCATCCAGTTGCATATCACAGTGAAACACTTTCAAACACAATCCAAAAATATCCCACTTATGACAAAGAGATGTATTCCGTTGTCCAGGCCCGCTGATAATGGAAGCATTACATTTTGGGGAAGGAAATGGTCATCCACACAAACCCCCGACCCCTGTAGTTCATACAAACCTAAGGGAAATTGCATAATGATTGCCATCAGAAGTGGTCCACATACCTGCAACAGTTCCATTTGAATATCAAGTATAAGAAGGATGGCACCAATAATGTTGTAGATTGCCTCAGTCGACCACCGATCATGGCATTAACCACTATGCTCAACTCTTGTGGGAACGAGACTTCTGATTGGCCACTTCTCTACAAAATCGACCTAGAATTCAACCACACATACTATACACTCTTGTAGGGTTAGCACGTTCTAGATTTTCACCTCCAGGATGCCCTATTATGCCTCCTGGGTCACCTTTGTGTTCCTTCAAGCGAGAGTGCCAAGATGATTTGGGAAGCACACTAATCAGGCTATTGGGCATTTTGGGGTTGAGAAAATAGTGACAGTACTACAGAAGTATTTTTATTGGCTGAATCATCGACAGGATGTCGGGAAGTACATCAGATCATGCACTACCTGTTCCATTGCCAAACTGACCATCAAGAAGCAAGGCCTCTATACCACACTACCTACCCATAGTCGACCTTGGGAATCCATCTCCATGGATTACATGTCAGGCCTTCCTTCCACTAAGCATGGAAACGACTGTGTTTTTGTGGTCGTCAACAAGTTCTCAAAGATGGCCATTATGGTGGCCTGCAAAAAGAATAACACAGCCGAAGCCACTACTAAACTCTTCTTTGAACGAGTGTGGGTACACTTTGGGATCCCACAATCTATCATCTCAGATTGGGATAGCAGGTTCCTCAGTACATTTTGGTCCAGTCTCTGGTCGATGTTGGATACCAAACTCACTATGTCCACAGCCTTCCATCCTCAAACTGATGGCCAAATAGAGGTTGCCAACAGGATGATCGTACACATTCTGTGCATGTACAACTTAAAGAATCCATGCACATGGGACAAGAGCCTCCCCTATGTTTAGCACAACTACAACTGGGCTCTTCACAGCTCGTCTGGCCATAGCCCTTTTCAGGTGGGCTTGGGATTCCAACCACTATGTCCCATTGATGTGGTCATGCCATTTGCAACTACTCACACAAATTCGACTCATTTCCAGTCTGAAACAAATAAGGAAAACTGATTCATTGAGCACATCCAACATATTTTCCAGCAGCTCCATGAAATTTTGGAGAAATCAAATGCCAAGTACAAGCAACGACATGATCAACATCGGGTGCCACACAAGATTCAAGTGGGTGACAAAGTCTAGTTTCATTTGCAAAAGGAATGCCTTACCAAAGCCTATCGGAAACTCAGACCACTTCGATATGGTTCTTAACCATTACCAAGACTATGGGAGACAATGCATTTGAGCTCAACATTCCCCCATTCCTTGGCCTGCACCTAATGTTCAACGTGGACCGCCTTCAGCCATACTTTCCACCATTACCAGACACATCCAACATTGCAGAGCAACTTACACCCACAAAGTTAAATCCAGATTACATGGAACAAGCTGCAACTAATCAAATCACGGACACACAGATCAAGCACACTTGCTAGCAGAATATCCAACTGTATTGAGTTGTCAAATCAGGCCAACTCCTTCACCAAGGCAAGTGGCTCACCAAGGACCAAGTTCAGCAGAAGTTTCCTCATCTCATGGAGGAACTCAATGCAATGGGACCATTGCTTCCTAAGGGGGGAGGAATGATCCAAGTGGATATTAGTGTCCACCCACCAATTCCATGTGGACCCCCACCATTTCTTCTTTTAATTTTTTAGTTTCCTTAATTGTAGCACAATTTACTATTTTTAGCAGTTTTTCAGGTCCTAAACTTGCAGAGCTGTTTTGAGGCCCTAAACGACATTTTTTTGGAAACCTACAAACTAGCAAAATTTTTGTTGTAAATCATCTTTTCCACCGTATTCCTCAAAGAGATCTTTCCAACGGGTTATCATGTGCGTCAAATGGAGATAATATGACCAAGTCATGACCCCGAGAAGTTGGTTGTCCAACTCACCCAAATGGGGCCCATAAACTCTTGGCGTTACATCTCCTCGAGTTAGGGTTTTGGTTGTTTAGAGTTTTCTCTTATTGTTCAATAATTAAAAGTCCTTTGAGCCTCATTGTAAGGAGTTCATAGGCATGTAGCCACCACATCTCTTCTCAGAGATAAGCTACCATCACCTTAGCTGACTTGTTTCCATTTTTGTTTGTAAGCATATTTCAGTATTTTACATTAATGAAATTAAGTATTATTTCCACTACAACTCTGTGTTTATGGTTATATCTGTAATTTGTTGCGTTCCTATTTAAATCTAGATCACTGGCATAGTTAGGGGCCCCAAAAGGTTCCTGCACTCTGACAGCTGATGATGACAACATCCATCTTCTCTGACAACTATCCAAAGCTTCTTCCTGACAAGCGACCACCTGTGTCATGCATAACCTGGTGCACCATCTCTGAGTTCCTAATATCTTTTTTTGATGCCCCTCAATCCTCAAGAAGGTAGCATGCCTATTACAAATAGTGTTAGACTACCAATTCTCTCTTCAGGTAAGAAGAGGCCTAGTAGATTGATTTGCTTCAAATGTATCACTAGCCTTCTTCCACATGACTTAATTGATGGTGTAGGATGTGAAAAATCTCAATTGAATATCCCCTACATAGGCGACTGGGTTGAATGCTTGATCATCCCCCAAGATATAATCATGCATATACAGTTCACACATTAAGTGTTCGTTCAAGACATCATGAAGCCTTATGATGAGGAGAAACTATATAAGGTCCTCAATTTTGTTATAAAACCAGCTCACAAAAAGATAGAAAAGATAGATGAATACCTTAGAAATAAGCCTCTTTGAGGGGGAAACCTCCTTTACATTACACAAATGAACAATTCTTAGATGATGCAAATGACAAGACCTCCTTTCTATATATAGGAGTCTAAGCGGTCATAATATAATCAGAGCCAACATAACAATAATAATGTAAGGGCACAATAATAACAATAGTGGGCTTTTATTGGGCACAATAATAACAATATGGGGACTACACGGGCACAAAAATATAATAAGGGGGGTGTACTAATAACAATAAGGGGTTACACTAGTAGTATAGGGACCTAACATGCCCTCTCCTTCAAAAAGTTTTGTCCTCAATGCTTGAGTAGTTCTTGATGCTTCTCTATAAATTCTTGTCCTCCCATGTGGAATCTTCAACGGGTAAGTTCTTCCACTTGATTAGATACTCTAAAATTGATCTGTTTCATATCTTTCGATTTCTCAGTTTTGTGATTGCTTCAGGTTCCAATATGATTTTTCCTTCCTTGTCAAGTTTTTGCAATACTGTTTGAACTGGGACCTTCTGCAACTTTTGAATGAGTTCCCACTCCTTTGGGCATATGGATATATGTAAGGGCTAATGTTTGGAGGAACACTTCGTGGAATCAAATGAATAGCATGATCATGATCACGAATAGGTGGGAGGCCTTTGGGAGTCTCAAATACCTTGGAATGATTGTCCAAAACGTTTTGGACATCTAGAGAAATACATGATTTCGATGTGGGATCCTCTAGTGAACATAATTGTGCAATTACACCCCATTGTTCTTTATTTAGAAGCTTTTTCATGCTGTTAGAGTTCATTATATTTCCAAGTTTTCCTTCGATACCCCTCAATTCAACTTCCTTTCCTTCCCAAAATAATTTCAAGAAAAGTTCTTGAAAATTAAAAGCTATCATACCCAAAGAATGTAGTCATTGGACTCCTAGTAAAACATCAGCACCACCCATTGGAATGGAAAGAATTAGGCTATTCAATACATATTCTCCCATGGATAGCTTGATAGTATGGCACTTTCAAGAGCAATTTATGGTTCCTCCACTTGCAACCATCACTTGACACTCTAGTGCTGGCTATAGGAAGCAATTCAATTCCTTAGCTATCCTACAATCAATAAAATTATGGGTACTGCTCGAATCAATCAACACTCTTACCTTTTTCTTCTTGATATGTCCTTCTCTCTTGATAGTTTGAGGAGTGGTAATTTCTTCCAATGCATTACAAGATATGGTTGGATTGATTTCTTGAGACTCGATGTGATCTTTCAATTCTTGAACATCTTTCTTCTTGATATGTCCTTCTATATTGATAGTTTTAGGAGTGGTAATTCCATCCAATGCATTACAAGATATGGTCAGATTCATTTCTTCTTTCTCGATATGATCTTTCACTTATTGAATCTTTTTCTTCTTGATATGTCCTTCTATCTTGAGAGTTTTAGGAGTGGTAATTCTTTCCAATGCTTTACAAGAAATGGTCGGATTCATTTCTTCTTTCTCTGGGGTTGGTTCCTGGTGTATATACTCTTCTTTTGATGTTTCTTGATCCTTTTCTTCCTTCTCTCCACAATCAATTTAAAATAATTTCTTCTCAGCACACTTATGACCTTTAATGTATTTGTTATCACAATTGCAACAAATCCCTTTTTCTCTTTTTTCTTCCAGTTGTTGTGGTGTAACCCTTGTAGGTTGTGGAAGGCTAGGAAAAGCAAAACTTCCATCTTTATAGTTGTGAGGGGTAGACTTCCTTGTTGCCATAATTTTTCTTTCCACTTTGTAACAAATTCTGTTTTCTCTTTTTTCTTTCAATTGTTGTGGTGTTGCTCTAAATAAGGTGTTGCTCTTTGTATCCTCATAATGTGCTATCATTTCCTTCGTGAAAATTGACCATGTAACAAGTTTTTTATGAGAACAAAGCTCTTTATACCATAAAAATTGATCTGGTTCTAAATATGAAGATGCAATACATACCTTTTGTAATAGTGGTACACCATGTAGATCAAAATATTGCTCCATCTGTAGTATCCAATTTACTGGATCGTTTCCATCAAACTTCCTCATATCATCATTTCTTGATTTCAAGAGCTCGATCATGAAATGACTATAACTATGTACTTTTAGATCTCAAAGTTCTGAAATTGTCTCCTGCAATAGCCCTCTAAGTCCTCTTTTTAACCCCACAAGTCTGATCATAATTTGGCTCTCCAAGAAAGAGTTATGCCCAATCTCCTAAGATGACTTGATTATATAATGTTTCAGTAGAGCGAACTTGTACGACATGCCACTTGTCATGGTTTCAACCTTCGGATCTAAAAACTATGCACAAAAGACTACAGTCCATCATCTTTCTGTAACTTCTTATGAAATTTCAATTTGCTGCTCAGGGAGAAAGTTATGACAATTTTCCCAAGGTCAATTGTTTATGATGTAATTCGGGAGTTTGCAAAAACCCTAACTTCCTCATATCATATCTCCGAAAATGTATTGAGACAATATTTGAAATTTGGATGCCAGGTTCAGCAAGAGTTCTTCTCAAATGGGTTTTTTTCTAGCTTTTGAAATGTTGCAGAAAAAAAAAATTATAGCACAAATACCATGATGTCCTATTTGGAGCAGCGAAACTCTAGAATCCAAAGCTCTAATACCAAATGTTATGAAACCGGCTCACAAAAAGATAGAAAATATAGATGAATGCCTTAGAAATAAATGTCTTTGAGGGGGAAACCTCCTTTACATTACACAAATGAACAGTTCTTAGATGATAGAAATGACAAGACCTCGTTTCTATATATAGGAGTCTAAGGGGTCATAATATAATCAAAGCCGACATAACAATAATAATGTAAGGGCACAATAATAACAATAGTGGGCTTCTATGGGGCACAATAATAACAATATGGGGACTACACAGGCACAACAATATAATAAGGGGGTTGTACTAATAACAATAAGGGGTTACACTAGTAGTATAGGGACCTAACAAAGTTCATGGCTGATCTTGAGGTGAACACTTTCCAAGAAAAAGAAAAGGTATTGTTCATGAAGAAACAAATCATAAATGTGAGAAGGAGGGTAATAAGCCATTACCTGTTGTGCTAGGGTAAATATTTCCTCCATATCGACTTTCAGTGCTCACACCTGCTCTTCTAACTATTTGATCTTCTTCTGCTATTTTTCTCATTTCTAACTCTTCCTATCCATCTGATCCACATAATTAGTGATGATTTCTGCAACCTGACTATGAACATTATTTATCTCTTCCTGATGATATTTCATAGCAATTGTGCCCTATTGAAGATGAATAGTTGCAACCTTCCATTTCTGAATCTCGGCAGTCAAAACGAATTCCCAAGCCTCTCGTAAATGGTCTATAGTTTTTGTTTGCACCGCAGCAGAAACAGTGGGATTTCCCCCGGTCTGAGCTACCAAAGGGGAAGCTCCAGCTTTAAGTATAGCAATTTTTCTCCTATACCTTCTTTCTCCCCTTTACAAGTGCCACACCATTTTCTTCAATCTCATATTATCTATTTTAATTTAATAAGTTCATTAAACTGAGATTGAAAACTTTCCTTAAGCGGAGATCTTCTTCATGTGCACTTTTCAAAGAATTCCTACTTAACAGTGACCTCCTCCACTGGTCTCGTAGCTGGTGTGGGGCCCTATGGATCACTGGCACAGGTGTCAACTAGATCCATCTTCACCCTCTCTTCTTCCATTTTATTTTCACCTTGAGTGGTATCCCCTCCATTTCCTTCTAGAGTTACCACAATCGAAGGCTCAACATTCTCCACTTCTTTTTCTCCCACCTATTCTCCCATGCATTCCATAACTACCTCTGGCTCTGATGGGTCAATTTTAGCAGGCGTTGCATACTTTGGTAATTCCTGAGTTATTTTGACATCCTACAAAATACCATCCTCAACATTTTTCTCATGTGACTGCTCTTCCACCCAGTCATCCATTCTCTATACAAAATTTGACTCGAACCCTTGTAGGGTAGCATTAACATGAATGTCTTCCCCTGGTGGTTCCATAGGACAAGTTCCATCACCACTTCCTCAACTCATTCCTCGGTCAGCACCAGTTCTTGTGTAGCAGTGCTTACGCCCATGTTTTCAATTTGTTATGTCTATGTAATGATGAGCACTAGTACTTGAGTGGTCGCCTCAACTAGTGTGTCAAATCTTGTACCAAAAAATTTTAAAATTATGGGAGTGACTCTTTCGAGCGCTGAGGACTTTGAGATTTCTTTGCCCCCCTTGGTAGAGTTTTAGGAAGGGAGAAATGAAGAACATATTCTCCCATTTCCTTCTGGACTGTACTCCCTAAATCATGGCCCCCAACTTCTGCATTTGTTATTTGGGTTGAGTCTCCCTATTATTCCTAAAGAACCGTGTCAGATATAGGTTCTTTTTCTTTTACGACTTATAGGGCTTCTTCTGTCAGTGGTGCTAGTTCTTGTGTAGCAGCACTACTTGTAGTTTCTACTTCAGACCCCAAATTTTCTTGAACGGGTGGTGTTGGTTCTTGTGTATCAACACCACCTGTATTCTTTTCTCTAGACCTCAAATTTTCTTGGATGGGTGGTGTTGGTTCTTCTGGAGTAGCACCACCTGCACTCTCTTCTTGATGCTTCAAGTTCATTTGTTCCAGTGATGATGGTGGTAGTTCTCCCCAAAGATTACCAACTAATGTTGAAGCAACATCAACCATGTCCTCAATTTTCATCCTTTCCACTTCAACCGAGCCAGCAGACAATGTTGGTTCTTGTGAGGAAGCATCGGTTGTAACATCTTCCATCTCGAATGAACCAACAAGTGATTCTGGTTCTTGTGGGGTAGCATTGGCTATGGCATCTTCCATCTCAATTTATCTAACAGAAGATGATGGTCCTTGTGGAGCAACATCAACCATGGCATCTTACATTTCGACCAAGCCAACAGGCGATGTTGATTCTTGTGGAACAACATCAGTTGTGGCACCTTCCATTTCAGTTGAGTCTTCGTCATCCTCCCCCTTTGTAGGTATAATTCCCTCCAGTTCTTCTTTTGATAGTTCAACAAATTGTGGCCAAGATACGGGATTCCAAGCTAGTGCTTGAATTACCAGTAGCTAGACCAACCCATGATTCGTGAGGAATGCTAATACTTTCTGAGAGTGACAGGTAGATTGTGCCATCAATTGAAGACTTTTCGAGAGGAAGAAAGGCATATTCAATGAATGAATTTACACATGTTGGAACTGAAGGGATGCTAATAGTTTAAAATGATTCTTGAAAAGCACTGTAAAGCACCCTTCACAAGTAATGTATCTTAGCATGAAGTATGCAACTTCGCCCAAGGGATAAGGTAATGACTTACGATCATACCCCCTCCCTTTTTTAATTATTGTTTCTCTAGCTTGTAAAAACATTTCTGAGAACTTCGACAAAGGGAGCCTTCGACAAAACCACTTCTACCCTTCTTGTGGCAATCCATTGATGACCGAGATGGCTTCTTCTGTAACAGTCTCATCAAACCCATACAATCTATCAAAATATCTATCCCAACCTACATTTACAAAGACCTCCCAAACATCTGCATTACCATGGATCAAAATTGTGCTCTTTGGTTCATGTCTTGTAGCCACTCCACCTATTCTATTATAGCACAGTAGCAACACTTCGGAGTAGCAAAAAAAACATTACGAGAGAGTATCGACAGGTAACGTTTTCTGTGAATGGCATAGGAAATAATGATAGCAGGGTGTATGAATGGCTATTTTTATAAAGAAGGTAAAAATCCACATCATGTTATGGAAATAATGGCAAGTCATTATGGTAATTACTCTGCAGACTCCAAAGGATAGGTTCATTAAATCCAGTATCTATTGATAAATGTGCAAAGTAAGGTAAGAATCATGGAGTGGATATATTCGCACGAGCTTTTTATGATAACGTCGAGCAACCATTATTGAAATTGATTACGCCGCCATTTTTAAATATAGTTGTACCTCCCCCCAAATGAAAAATGATCGTCCACGGTCACCTCAAGTCATGTCAAAAGAATTACAAATCAAAGTTGCAAAGTCTATTCGGGGACATACCTGGCACTTACCTAGCGAAGTGACAATATAGAGGAGTAACTGCATTAATGGTATAGCAGCATTCAGGGAGTAACAACATCAGGTACTTAGAAAAAATATTACCTTGAAGTAGCAGCACAGGAGGAGTAATAGCATTAGAGGAGTAACAACACCGAATGAGTAACAACACCAAAGGAGTAACAACACCAAAGGAATAACAACACTGGTTACTTAGAAAAACTTTTGCCACGGAGTAGCAACACCGGAGGAGTAACATCATCAAAGGGGTAATAGCATCAACAGAGTAAGAGCACTAGGTACTTATAATAATTTCACCATGGAGTAGGAGAACTGGAGGAGTAACAACATCGAAGGAGTAGCAACACCGAAGGAGTAACAACACCGAAGGAGTAACAACACTGGGTACTTAGAAATATTTTCTTGCCTCCATAAGATGTAAACACCAATGGTAGTACCTACAAAAAAAACAATTGGGTGGTAAATATATAAATATATATATATATATAGATATATATTAATCAGAGGATACGCAGGAGGAATTCTCTGCAATGACATCATTCAAATGAGATTTATCAGAGAGATGTTTGATGAAGGCATCTTTAGAGGTTGGTCGATGATATAGTTTGAGACGATGTCCATCTGTAATAAAATAAGAATGTGTATCATCAATCGCGATGAGTCTGATAGTTCCATTATCAAATACCTCATCAATCTCATAAGGCCCCATCCAACGAGAGAAAATCTTTCCCTTAAAGTCCTTAAAACAAGAATCATACAGTAATGCCCAATCCCCTTTATGAAACACCTTATTCTTAATAAATTTATCATGCCATTTTGTCCTCTACTACTGAATCGCAGTAGTTCTCTGAACAACCATTAAACGAATTTCATCTAATTCATCAAGATGTTTCAGCCCGTGTTTTTGAGCTTCCAAAAGGTCAATCCTACTTCGAGATATGTTCTAAGCATATTGATCTCAAATTCTATTGGAAACAATAGAGATTTACCATAGACAAGCTAAAATGGTGAAAACCATGTTGTATCCTGTTGTGATGATATGTACACCCAAAGAGCTTCAGGAAATTTTTCAACCCAATCTCGGCGATGCTTTGCCACAATCTTTGTGAGAATGTTTTCTAATACCTTGTTCATGCTTTCCACTTTACTGTTCGCATGGTGGTGGTATAGAGATGCTATTTTGTGCTTGATCCCATATTTGTTCACAAGCCTTACTATCAAATGTGATGTAAATTGCATTCCCCCATCTGAAACTATCTCTCTCGGGGTGCCATATCGGGAAAAAATCTCTTCAAATAAAAAGTCTGAGACAACCTATTATGTAGCTCTCGCCACAGCCCTGGCTTCAACCCAATTTGTCAGATAATTTATGCAGACTAAAATATAAACTTTCTAATGTGAAGATGGATTAAATGGGCCAACGAAATCAATATCCCATTTCTCAAAAGGTTCATGGACCGCTTGAGGTTCTAACAACATTTCATGTGATCGACCAGGTTGGCCCATACGCTAGAAACTATCACATCTTCAGACATAATCTCTCGCATCCCAAAAGATGGAGGGCCAACAATATCCCATCTATAACACTTTATGCCCAGTCTATTTTTCTGCAAAATGTCCCCCATAGGGACCATCATGAGGAGCTTTTAGGACATCATAGATGTTATCTTCTTCTACACAACGTCAGATCTGTTGGTCAATTCTTGTATAAAATAGATATCTTGCTATCCATGATTAATGGGTACTATGACGAATGATCTTCCGTTGTTCCCTATAAGACAAATGCTTGGGTACTTCCCTGTAGCAAGATAATTAGCAATATCTTCATACCATGGAGTGTGAGTAGAAATTGCAAAAATATATTCATCTAGAAAATTATCTTCTACAGGTGTACCTTCATCATTAGTATCTAATCTAGACAGGAAATCAACAACTACATTATCCTTGCCTAGTTTATCTATGATGGTAATGTCAAATTATTTAAGTAACAGTAACCACCCTATGACACGCCCAGGAGTTGTAGGTTTATTTATCAAGTATCTAATTGTTGCATGGTTAATACGAACAAAAGTAGGATATCCAGTAATGTAATGTCAAAATTTATTAAGAGCATAAATAATAGCCAAGAATTCCTTTTTTGTTACCATATAATTTAATTCAGTAGCTGTTAAATTCTTGCTGACATAGTATACTGCATAAGACTTATTATCCTCTTGCTATCCCAAAACTGCCCCTATTGTTGTTTCAGAAGAATCAGTGTCGATGTGAAATGGGAGTTCCAATTAGGACCTCACAAGATCGAAGCTTGGCAGATTAGTTCCTTGATTTTTACAAAATCCTCTTCACACTTGTCTATCTACAAAAATTATACATCTTTAGTTATCAGCTGAAAACGTGGGAATTCTATTCAGGAAAATTTTTCTATAAAGTGTCTATAATAGCCAGTGCAACCAAAAAATCTATGTACCTATGTCATTGTCTTAGGTACAAGAAAATGTAAAATTACCTCTACCTTGGCCGGATCAACTTGAATTCTAGCAGCTGAAAGCAAGTGTACCAACACTATACGCTCTTCTCTCATCATATGGCACTCAAAGAAATATGAATTTGTATACATATTTTAAGCACCTTCACCAAGTTTTCCAACCCTTCTTTAAATTATCCCCCATATGGTGTAAAATCATCCATATAAATCTCGACACTGTCATCGATTAGATCAGAGAAAATTCCTATTTCCGTTTGGAAGGTAGCAGGGTCGTTACAAATACCCAATGGAAGGACCCGGTATGTGAAAGTCCCCAAAGGGAGTGTAAAATTAGTTTTATCCTAATCCTCAGGAGTTATTCAGATTTGATTATGACCATTAAACCAATCAAAGAAGGAGAAAAACTTCTTCCTAGATAAGGTATCCAGGACTTGGTCAATGAAGGGTAAGGGAAAATGATCCTTCAAGGTTTCTTTGTTCAACTTCCTATAGTCCACACAAATCCACCACTTACCATTCTTTTTAGGAATGATAACTAGCAGAAACACCCATTGACTATCCAAGATAGGGTAAATAAATCCTACATCTAGCAACTTCTGAAGTTCATCCCTGACAATGTTTTTCAGAGCGGGGTTCATTCTCCTCTGGGGTTGTCTCACAGGCTAACAATCTTCTTTGATGTATATATGATGAGTGCACAAATCGGTAGGGATACCCTCCATATCTGTATAATCCCATGCAAATGCTTCCTTATGTTCATGAAGAACTTTCAGGAGTTGTTCGGTCTGGGATGGTGAAAGATTCAAGTTGATATTCAATGTCTTCCCTAGCTGAATTTCTATAAGGATACTACCATTGGTTGTAATTATTGGAACATATTTGTCTTCAATGCCTGATTCAATAGTTTCTTGCGTCTTACATCTCATAACAGATTCTAGAAATTGGCAAGTTGTATCAGAAATGGCATGGGGGCTGCTGATAAAAGTATTAATAGTATCATCTTCCATTTCATTTTTAAAATAGAAGGCTTGACTAATAGTAAGGACTGGTTTGGCTTCCCCACTTTCGGCTTCAGGTCCTTCTGAAGGTAGGGAATTTTTATTGAATGTTGTTTTACCTAATGAACATGGTTCCACAGGGGGGTAAAGAATAAGGTTCTTTTTATTTTCACCATTATATATCACCATGTTTCCTAAACGACATCTAATATAGACATCTGCAGTTTCTAGCCAAAGTCTTCCTAAAATCAATGGGTGGCCACTAGCTAGGGATTGTATTTGTAACACTAGAAGATCAACAGGATAATGGCATGAGTCCACTGAAACTGTTATGTCTTCCAATTTTCTTATCATCCTTACTATAGATCTATATGTTAATTCCAAGAAAATAGGATTTGGTTTTAGATTATGTAGACCCAATGTGAGCATAGTTTTAGATGTGATAACATTAATTGCAGTGCCAAAATCTACCAGTACATTCAGGATGTCAAACCCGTTAATCTTCACTATCAGAATTGGGTTCCCTGGATCTCCATATTTCACAGGTACAAATTTTCCCAGCATAATATCTGATATCTTCCCCATAACATGAATGGTAAGTCGATCCTTTGTTTTCTTTCCAAGTTTCTTGGAATAGTACTCTCTGATTGTCTTAGTGTAAATAGGCACATCCTTCATAGCTTGGAGTAAGGGAATTTTGACAAATAGATTTTGCAATTTCCCTAAAAGGTTAAATTCTGGTTGAGGATTCTGTTTACTCAAGGCTAATCTCTCAAGATAAGGCAGATCAGTGGGATAGCTGTGAGTAGCACTCAAACGAGGAGGGGGTGTTCGATAGAATTCTTATTTGACTCATTCTCAAAAAAATGGGATTCTCGTTCTGGATCTTCATCACCAATATATTCAATGATAAATGGTGAAGTCTGAGCATTCACCACCCAAGTAGATCGTAGGTTTATCTTATTACATTCTGTGGTGGAAATGCTAGATGAATGAAGGTTAAGTGTGTCATTATGTTTCACAACCTTATTATTAGGATTTGGATTAGGTTGGATAGGAAGCTGAGGACGAGGAGGAGTACTGGAGGGAATGTTGGAAGGAAGTTGTAACTACTATTGTTGCATAGTTTGAGGAAATTGAATAGGAGAAGGGGAAGGCCCTCACCATTTCTGAGACCATGAATGGTTTGAACTAGACGATGGGAACCAAGACTGCCAGGGTGGGTATTGATAAAATTGAGGCCATGATTGAGGAAAGCGTACTAACTAAGGACCCATATTTAAATTCTAAAATACTAAGAAAGGTCTTGAGACATACCTAGATTTGAGCTTGATGGTCATGGCTGCCATGATTTCTTGGAACCCATAAAACATAGTTGTTCAACTCCTTCACTTGTTCCTTGGAATACTACCTGTAGCCCAGGAAGGGATGGACATGAATGGGTGGAGTGAGTCTGTTCACATATTGCACACGTCACCATAGTATTTAATGAAAATTCCTTTAATGGATGTTTCTTCATGCACTGAAGGCAGAAGATGGCCATGGTCCTTTCTAACTCCATTTTCTTTTGCTTTGCTTGTAATGTGTCCATCTGAGAGCAAAGTGTACTCAGGATGTCAGTTTTCAAATTGTTAAGCAAGTTATCAATTTTTTCCTTTGTAATTCCTCCACTGGATGTTTTGGAATTTTGAATCCCTTTCTTATTCCTTGCAGCCCCTTAGATAAATTGTCCTTTTCTACTATGTTCAACAGGTCCAGAGAGTCCTCCCTCAGCACCTGGAGAAAAATAATTTTCAAGATATCCTTGTCTAGGTCACTATGGTTGGGTCTCTCTAGAGTATATTTAAAGTGTTCCATACCATCATCCATATTCTCATCCTCCTTCTGCATAAATTTAAAAATTTCTTCCTTTATGTCCCGGGATTTAGAATAATCCTTGTACTTCTCCAGAAATATTTCTTCATTTCCTCCCAAGAGGAGATAGATTTTCCACCCAAACCCATAAACCATCACAGAGATGTACCTTTCAGAGTAGCAAGGAATATTTTCAATTTCTGAGCATCAACCACATAGTCATATACCCTACAGACAATATCGAATTCAAATAGAAATGTATCTTGATCTTATGAGGAAATCACATGGAAGTTAGGCAAATTGGTCATTGGAATGGGATTCAAAGGCGCATCACCTCTAATGTCTCCAATTGGAAATTCAATCGAAGAGGTTGGATGTGCCATGAATACCCTCCAATAGTCACTCGGAATTTCAATAGGTTCATGTCGTATAATAACTGATGATTGAGGTTGCTTAACAGCACTTCCCTAATCATGCGGTGAAGAAAATTCCCCCAAATTTCTTGCTGCAGGTATACTTGGATTGATTTCTTTTTCTGACCCTTTGCTTGCTAATTCCTCTTCTTCTGCTATTGAAAGGGGTACTTCTATTTTCCCTAATTCTTTTCTCTCTACTTCTTCTCCTTCTGCCATTAAAATGGGTATCCTCACTCTTGATGGTAATATTGGTTGTTCAATAGATGGTGTGTGAGCCCTTACCCTAATAACAGCTCGTGAAGATGCTTCAGCTTCATCTTTCACAATGATTTCCTGGATTTAGGTGTTTCTACCTAAATCCTTCCTTCCTTTCTTTTGGGGTCCTCCTTTGTTCCTTTTATTCAGATCTTTATTCATGTAATTGGAGCATTAAAAATTGTCATAGCTCAGGGCCTCAAGTAGGGTAAGGGACCTTCCCTCCCCAGGGTGAGAGAATGATTTGGAAGAGAAAAGAAAACAAAGGAAAAAGTAAAACAAACTGTAAGCTCGGGGCCTGGAGCAAGGTAACAAACTTCCTTCCCCAGGGAAAGAGATTGATTTTAAGAGCAAAATAAAAACAAAATAAGAAAATAAATCTAAGCTGAATGCCTGGAGTAAGGTAAGAAAACTTCCTTCCCCAGGACGAGAGAGTGATTTTAAGAATCGAAAAGAAAAACAAAATAAGCAAAGAAATCTTAAGCTGAGGACCTGGAGTAAGGTAATAAAAATTTCATCCCTAGGGCAAGAGAGGGGACCCTATGTATTCAACAGAAATAAAAACATAAAATCCCAAAAAAATAATAAAGCTCGAAACTTGGAGTAGAGTAAGAAAACTTCTCTCCTGAAGACGCAAGATTGATCCAGCAACCAACGCTGGCTGTGTTCTTGCACCTTGATAGCCTCCCCGGTAATGGCACCAAAATGTTGGTTTCCAAATGTGAATAAAACTATTCAACCCTTTCCCACATTAATCATCAATCCAAGATCTACTGGTTATTTCAAGGCTAATACGAAAAGTATATGCAGGTAACAATTGCACAGACCAGAATTGACCAAGAATTCATCAACAAATAATAAATTATTGTAACAACAAATGGTAATGACAGAAATAAACAATATGTAACAGCAATGAAAATAATGGCAATAATTAACTATAATAGCAATACGATTCACAACGTTTAAATTAAACCATTACAGCAAGGAAAGGAAATACATACATGAAAAGGAAAATATCACACACTAATTTAGCAGCACCTAATCAGGAGAGTGGATCCAACTCCTTGATCAAGGTTGTGATGAACTCACAAACTCAGCAAAAGATCAGAAAACTAGAAATTTCATCAATGTACACAAGTCTTTGTTACAAAGCTCTATTCTCTTCTCTCTAACCCCCTATTTCAATCTCTCTATCCTTTCTTATACAACGACAGTTCCTGAGATCAAGGTAACTGTTACCTGCGATTTACATGAAGGCTATAATAAGCCTAAAATTAGAAACAAAAGATAGAAATAGGAAGTCTTGATTGGCTCTACCATTACAGCTGCAGTTCAATAATAACTCTGTCAGCTCGATGTGTAAACTTATCCATTTGACTTGTAAATCTACGCGTAAAATGAAGTTTAGCAAGCACTTTGGTCATAATCCGATAGACTATGCTTCAATGATTAAATAATTCATAAAGACATGATTAGAGGTGTACCTGCATGATTTAGGATATGAAATGACTTAGTTAGCAGTGCAAATGTGAAGGAAAATAGGATAAAAAGTTAAGTAAAAACATGCAAGTTTAACTCCCAACAATGAGTTTAAGGGGTCACAATATAATCAAAGCCAACATAAAAATAATAAAGTAAGGACACAACAATAACAATAGTGGGCTTCTATGGGGCACAATAATAAAAATATGGGGACTACATGGGCAAAACGATACAATAAGGGGGTTGCACTAATAAAAATAAGGGGCTACACTAGTAGTATAGGGACCTAACATGCCCCTTTCCTCCAAAAAGTGTTGTCCTCAATGCTTGATAGTTATGGATGCTTCTGTATAAAATTCTCATTCTCCCATGTGGAATCTTTAGCCGGTAAGTTCTTCCACTTGATGTGATACTTTGAAATTGATCGATTTCATATCCAACAAGTTCTTGATTCCGTGACTACTTCAGGTTCCAATCTGATTTTTATTTCCTTGTCAAGTTCCGAGAATATTATATGAACTAGGAGCTTGTCACCTATAACCTTCTATAAGCATGAAACATGGAGAACTGGGTGCACTTGGTGTTAGAAAATTATATATTAGAGAGCAATGGAACACATAAAATATTGCAGAAATATAAACACATAAAACAAGAGAGACACAGATATACGTGGTTCACCCAGTTTGGGCTACGTCCACAGAGAAACAACGAGTCCTTCCTTTTATATTATCCAACAAACTGAAGAGATACAACCTACAATAGATCCGATGTAATTCCTCTTCGCTCTCAATCTCCTTTCTCTTCCTCACTCAGAATACAAATCTAGATAGATGCAATATAATTCCCTCATATATAGCGAGGGGTTGACTTTTGGGGCAAAAAACCCTAAATTAAACATAACTTCTACAGTCAGATCTTCGCCTAATGAACAACCCAGATTGACTATGAAATTACAATATTTTACAAGACAATTTTACATCTATTTTTAGCTTCAGGGGCGCTTCCCCCGATCCCTCACCAAGGGAGGGCCTCCTAAACGTCGCAGCTACCCCCCCTAGATTCCCCCTACAATGTATATTTTATGGGCAGCATTTCCACCGCATTACAAACTAGGGTCCAATGCGACGATACCTTTGAATACATAACATAATCAGGCTCTACACCCAACAATCTCCCACTTGGAGACTGATTATAGCAACTCCAACGCTGCTTCATTTGCTAGACAACGACTCCACTTTGGACCTGGTTGTTTCTCATCTTCTTCATCATACTGGAAGACCAATTGAAACTGAGCAGACTCTTAGTTTCTCTCTAGTTACAAATTTTGTTAACATATCTGCAGGATTCTGGCTAGTGTGTATCTTTTCCATCTTCAACTATCCATCTTCCAATGCTGACCATATGAAATGGTACTTGAGCTGTATATGTTTAGTCTTGGAATGAAATGCAGAGTTCTTTGCAAGATGTATGGCACTCTGGCTATCACTGTATAACCTACCCAACTCCTTCTTCTTACCCAATTCATCCAGAAACCTTTGTAACCAAATCATTTCTTTACTAGCCTCTGTAGCAGCAACATATTCTACTTCTGTTTTTGAGAGTGCAACAACACTTTGTAATTTTGAGACCCAAATAATAGTTGTTCCACCTATAGTAAACACATACCCTATGGTGCTCCTCCTGTTATCTCTATCACCTGCCATATCTGCATCAACATATCCCTGTAGAGTAATGTTTGAACCACCAAAATCATAATGCTTGATTTGTGGTACCTCTCAAATAGCCGAGAATCCACTTTATTTCCATTCAATGTTATTTTCCTGGATTGTTCATGTACCTACTTACAACTCCCACTACGTGTGCACTATCAGGCCTTGTGCATACCATTGCATACATTAAGCTTCTAACTGTTGATGCATTTGGAACTTTAGACATATGAGCCATTTCTTCCTGAGTCTTGGGACACTCCTCCTTACTAAATTTGAAATGGCTAGTGAAAGGTATACTAACTGGTTTTTCATTCTGCATATTAAAACTTTTTAACACATTTTCTATGTACTCACTTTGAGACTATGTTAATTTTCGATTCTTCCTGTCTCTAGTTATTCTCATACCAAGGATTTGTTTTGCAACACCCAAATCCTTCATTGCAAATGATTTTGCCAATTTTCTTTTGAGCACATTTATTTAATGCATGTTAGAACCTACAACAAGCATGTCATCTACATATAATGACAATATAATATAGCTGCCATCATTTTATCTTTTGAGATAAACACAATGATCAGAGTGAAATCTAGTATAACCTTGTTCAGAGATAAACCTGTCAAATTTTAGATACCACTGCCTTAGAGCCTGTTTTAAGCCATACAAGCTCTTCTTCAGCCTACACACTAGTTTCTCCTTCCATTTTACCTCATATCCTTGTGGCTGTTGCATATATAT